>VXAA01000836.1:269741-281124 GCA_013399115.1 Anseranas semipalmata | reverse complement strand
TTGTATTTGTAATGTACAGACCCATGACCAATAAATCATCTAACAGGAAGCAACTAAACTGCCACATGACTTGGAGTTAACTGCAGCCTACTGTAGCTCGTGACGTGCAGGTTTCTGCAAGTACTGCGTGCCAGTGGAGCCCAATTTCTGAAACATTTACAGATCATGCACTGGAAGAGACCTACAAATAAGCTCAAATGAGAATTCATTTACAACAGACAATAAATAATGTCTGAAATCTCTCTGTGATATCTACTGTAGCCTCTGTATGCTACTGAAGAGACACTTCCACCCTTGTTTATCACTTAACACTGTCAGTCCCCAGTTCAAAGACCTGGTAGCAACATACACTTGTTGGTCATTCTGAAAGCAAAATCTTTACTGGTATCCTCATGACAGCCAGAATAACGCACCACGCTCCAGATACAGCCAAACGGCAACTTGGTTCAAGCCTGTTTTCCACAGATGAACAGCTTAACACATTTGCTCTTGTCCAGTATCTGACCCCCTTGAAGGGTGTTGTACCCAGATTTTGCAGTTCAGTACAATATACCTTTATTCCACATAATGTAATCCACAAAAAATATTTCCTACATGATTTTACAGTATTGCATAACACAGTTATAAAGTTAAAATAATGGCAGAGGAAAAAAGGAATTAGAACCTATAACCACTGAAGAAGAAATGTTTTCAAATGTGATTTGCAAATAGACAGTGAATCAATGAGGCAGAGAGACTAGAGGATGCTTCTATGGGAAAAATAGCCAGGGAATGAAAAGTGGGGCATTTAACAAGGCATTGCACTCCTTTACTGCTACTTGCATGGACTGTCTTCACCCATTAATCTGCGAATTATTCACTCTTGGATCCCCAGTAAAGTTACCAGCACCAGGCTTTATTGCTGCTTTTTTTCTGCTCACCACAGACACCCAGTCTGATGTACTCCTGGTGGTCAAAGGAGTTACTAGCCCACGTACCCCAGCGATACGATACAATACAAGCGACTCCGTGATGCAATACAAGCGATTCCTGCCAGCAGGAGCATCCGAGAGCAGCAGGGTTTACGCCTGACAAGACAGACTCAAAATAGACCTCACCTTCCTGCACGCACATCCCAGCCTGCACGCTTAATGCGCGTGTGACCCTTGACCTTCCAATATATATTTTACATGGCTAATTACTAGAGGTTTTCTTCACGCACAGGAAAGCTCTGAGTTACGCTTCGACTTGTCCTGTACTTCTAAATTCACAGCGAGAAATTTGAGATATACATATCACATATTAAAGAGAAAGACAGACAATGACAAACTCAAATACTATACGTACCAAAGCCTTAATAATGGTGATAAAAGGAGTAATACAGACAGTAAGATTAATTTCAGTGCATCATGTGCTTTACAGAATAAATTCACTGCAGCAATAGCAGAGGGAAGAGTGGGTGTTCAGCGGGTATAACCTGGAGCCTGGTCCTTTTGAAACACACAGCAACAAATTTCACAAGAGTGCTCAGAGGCCAAGTTTAGAAGGGAAGTGCCATGACTTTAAGACAGCCAAGTAAGACAGACCCGAGCCCAGGGTGACGGCTGGCAGGAGGGCCTGGAGCCCCGCCGCAGGGCACCGGGCACCCCTGTGCAGCACGGGGCAGCCAAAGCCTCAGGCTGCTCACGGGTCACAAAAGGGGTGCGTAGCTTCAGGCCGCTGCAGCCCCTCCATTTCTTTCTTTTTGTTTTTTTCCTTTTTCAGCCAGAGCTGTAGTCTGCCAAAGAGAGCTTGTGCAGAAGCATTTTTGTCTGGTTTCCATTCCAAACCAGTACAGATATGGCTTTTACCCATAGAGAAAATATTGGGTCTGTTAAAAACTCTGGCTGAGCCCCCCCCCACACACATTTGGGACACATTTCCTGTGTCTGTGAAAGATGCATCTATTTTGATATTTCTGGATCTTTTTCTTCACTTTGTTGTCACAAAGACAACAGGTCCTGGGCACCAGAAGCCAGCAGCGCCAGGTACACTGCCTTCCAGTGGTCCTCAGCGCACACAGGAGCGGTTGTTCTAGCAGAAATTTTCAGAATGGCATTTAACAGAGATGTGAATTCTTGTGAGAAAGGTGTGAGCTGGCGGAAAGTCTCGGACATGTTGCTTAAACTCCAGAAATCAAAGTAAATTCAATTACTGTACATCTTTACCAGTATTCATTCACTTTGGAGTCAACATGGTATGGTATTCAAGAGAAATGCAAGGAAAAGAAAATGTTAAGCAGGGTAATCTCTGTCAGAAGTGTGTGGAACTTTCCTGTATGTCACAGACACTGAACTGTCAGTAGTCTAAAAATAATAAAGGCAGATCTCAGTTTCTGTCAAATCAAACTGACACAAAAAACTTGGATACTGGTGTAAAAGGAAAAAAAAAAGAAAAATCAATGTCAATCCATTTCTTCACTCAAAAGCAAGACTCTAACAAGACAATTTGAGCTTTAAGACTGCAAATGATTTCTATACATTCTTTAAGCGTGTTCTGGAAGAAACCGAACCAAATAGATAATGTTCAAAACTACTATTTCCTAACTGAAATTTCCATAATTCCTCTATTATTTCCAAAGATGGTAAGCACAAAACAGCAATGAAGCCTACAGCTGAAATTTCTTTTTGACAAAAAAGAAAGTAAGAATGACTGCAAGAGAGGCAAGTTAGAAAGATTTCTTTGAAAGGCAGAATAACTTGTAGGTCCACCTACAATTCTTACCATTATTCTTTTAGAGCTATGTCCATTTAGACATAGAGGATATTTTTCATCTCAGTGATAGCTGCTGAAATGTTGTGTGGCTGATATTCCATAATCGATGCAGAAAGACAGACATCATGAGAAGATGTTTCCTTCATTTCTCAGACAAGAAAGCTAAGGCAAAGTTAAGCTCAAAAGTATGAATTCTATCTTTAAACACTCAGTAAGATCTCAATGACGGGAAGCAAGACACGACTCTACAGTTGTATCAGTCTTAAAAATAACAAATATAGTAAGAAAAGCAGCAAGAGAAGAATAGCAATTTAATAACATAGTGAGAGTTAAGGACACCAGGAAAAGCCTATTGATTTCCTGAGTTTTAGAGCAGGTCTTGCTTCAGCAAAACACAGGAGGCATTCAACAGTTGCATCTCTCAAAATCCTAGTGCTTTCGAAAGGATTCAGGCTGCTCTCATGCATCACATTGACCAGACACGGAGTGCACAAACTACACGTACCACCTAATAGCCTCAGCTTCTCCTGAACAGAAGCATCAGTCTCAGCTGCTTCTTCCTCCTGAGCAGAGAAGCTCAAGCTTTGGACAGCCCAGCCTCTGCACCACCAGCTGCTTCAAGCAGCAGCCTGCCAACTGGGCTCCTGAGCTCGTCTCTACATAGCGCAAGGCACTTTCCCCAAAGATTACAATGGATTGCTAGATATATATCCTAATCTCTTATTTTTGTGCAGGGAGAAACCTTCGGTTTCACTAATTGACTTTACAGGTGGTGAAACAACAAAGCACCGCCATGCACAACAGGACTAGCAGGTTAGGGCTTCAGTAATTCCCATGGCACTAAAACCAAGTTCAGATTGAATAATGCTTTAGAATGAAAAAGTAAGAGGAGGGGGTGTTATTGACTGGTCAAGCCAAGACATTTAAAACAAACACTTCTGTCCTTATTGCTTAAAATTAGTTTTAGCTGCTCAGAGCATATGTGTCCTTCAGGCTGCCTCTCCAGCCGTCCTGCAGTGGTTCAGCATGAATCACTTCCATGCTGATTCACACAATAGCTCACAGGCTGAGGTGGCCAATAACTCAATTAGCCTGACTGAATTGAAAGTTGTATTTTATCTCAATAATGCAGTAATTTGGACCATAATAATTTCCTTTGAGTGCTCAAAAGGAATTTGTACATAACAAGATGATGAGTCGTCAAAATAAAAAAGTGATTTTTAACTGGATTGTGGAGAAAGCCTTGCTCAACCAGGACTCTGGTGTTTGCTGTAGCCTTGAAAAAGATGTAATTCTATTTAGCTGAGTCCCCTCAAAGGGACCACAGTGCTAAGTGATGACAGAACCTGGTCTCGAGTCTAAGCCTCTGAAGTTGAACACGTAAGCTGTTCTATTGCTTGATTCACAGCCAATAAAATAGCAAACAAGTTAGAAAACACCAAGTATCATTTATGTAACTACACTCCAATGAAAGAAACGGAAAATTCTGAAGAAACTGTTCACAGCCACATGCAGTATTGCTCAGGCTGTTATAAATCATTTCATATGCTGGCAACAGGCAAGAAGGAAAATGAAAGTTACACCAACAATGCTCTCCAGCTGATCAAATAAAGGATATCTTTAATTGCCTTATTGCTAAAAGCAGAAGACCAGTATGGCAGAGCAGAAAGCTCTGGCATGCCTCAGGTTGAAAACCCAGCTCTGTTTAAAGGTGAGCTCCACTACATACATCACGTCAGCTCAAATACAGTTCAAGAAAAAAAGCAATGGAAAGACATCCTGTCACTGTCTGCTTTTGTCAGAGATTTTTCTTTTGACGAGAAATAATTTGAATGCACCACCTATATACATATACACACACAGTAATATCAACTCATTTGATTATTTAATTTTCAAATTTAAATCTTTTACTCTATAGTACTTTGAGATCTAAAACATTTGCATTGCCAAGCGGTACTGAAATAGTTTTAATGCTGTACTTTGACTAAGAAATGAATGGATTGCTAGTTTCCAGGTGCATTATCCAAAACATTAGGGAGGTATATTCATGAAGCTTCAACCCTAGAATTCAAAGTCCAGCTGAAATAAATGGTCCAAACATTTGTTTTCATCTAAGAAAAGACTACATCACCTATAAAAAGGCTTTAAATATATATATGTATATATATTAAATATTTTCATTAAGTTGTTTTAATTTCTGCTCTAGAATCCAGTGTGAATTGAACTCAAATCAGAAATGCAAAACCACTTTTTGCATTCACACCCAGATTCAATAAGGTATATAAGCCCATGCTAAAATAACCACTAGTTCACGTACTTCAACCATTTCAGGTAAAATATATGTCCAGCTTTCCAGCTACATATACGTTTAACATTAAGAATGTGTGCAAACGTCATACTGAACTAAGACGTAGCTTACAGTTCATACTCAAACCATGCCAGGTTTAAATGGAAAGGTAAACTATTATTGAATTGCTGTTCCCAACTAAACTTGCTCTCATCGTTTAAACCACCAGCAGCAGCGACGAACTGCTCAGAGACCTCTTCGCACAGCTTTGGTATAAAACAATGCTGGAATCATGAATAAGCAAAACCTGCAGTATTGTGGTGAGCAAACACCACAGACAGGATATTGCAGACATATCACTCTTGACAGGGCTAAGCAATAGGTGATACAGATAAGTGGGGATGGAATAAAATATGATTAAACCAGTCTTTTCTATTCTGTTTTGATTTAAGAGTACAAAGTGCAAACTATTTGTCTTCTGCCTAGAAGCAGTAAATCAACTGATAAAGAAAAGTGAGAAGTAAGTGGGGTGCCAGGAAAATCAAATCATCACTTGCTGGTAAACTGCTTATGTAAAGCAGGAAAATAGGATTAAATAACAGTGAGGAAGTATTGGCCCTAGAAATCATCAGAGTTTACACAAGGTTAGTATGGGCACAGAAATTAACATCACCAGCCAAGCACAAAAGGAGGGAAGAAAAGAATAAGGTCAAGGTGTTACGGAGCAGAAGAGGTCAGGTCCAGGTCTAGGTCTGAGGCAGGCTCTCTGCTCGTTTCTCTTGCGACCCCACCAGCACATCTTCCAGGTGACACGTGGTGAGGAGTGGTGGGAAAAGAGCCGTGAGGGACATAAATGCATTTTCTTTCAAAAATTGTAATTTTTCATGTTCAGTTGTGTAAGATTTTGTTTTTATTTTAGCATAGACAACCCATTCACAAAGTGTTTGCCAGACCTGCAGATAGATAGGCAGATTTTTACCCAAAATAAATGGTAATTAAAAGTGTTTATCATCTTTATCAGAAGACTTGACAAAGGACCCTTCCAGGAATAGCTTGCACATTGCTTTAAGAACTGCAGAAAGATGAACACCCTGGTGCAGCAACCTGGTGCAGCTAACTTCATTTGCTCTGCCCAAGCACACATACTGATGACTGCTCCTGAAGATGTGTTTATCCTTTGCAGCCACATCACGGCCCAAACAGCTTGCCCTAGGTCAGGGAATTACCAGGTGGTTTTCTCAAGCTGCACTTACCTATCCAGTGGCACAAAGCCTCTTGAATCTGAGAAACACCCATGCCCAGTACCACTTCTATTTCTGCCCACAGAAAGCTTCTCCCCTTTTCCTCAGAGAGTATTTAAGAAAGAATTCAATTGAAAAGTCTGGATGTTGCAAGAAGTGACACTGTTATGTTCCATCCCAAAAATAATGATTCCATTAAAACACACTGCTTCATCCTGTGATGTTCCTGATTCACTTCTGCTAGCATTAGGCTGTTGACTGCAGACAGCAGCACAGCAAAATGTAACATTTTAAGCTTGTAGTATGAGAGTCTTAGTGTTTAAATGAAATCATTATACTGAGGTTAGACTAATACTGAACTACTGAAGAATACACTACGGAGCCTCCTGAGGAAGGATCAATGTGTCAGCCAGGAAGGGATGGAATCATGAAGCAGAATTGGCATTCTTTAGAGAAATAGCAAGACAAAATGAGCTAGAAACAACCTGAATGGGTGAAATGAAGGGGATAATCCTGCATTTTTCACAAAAGCCTACAAGGAGATTAGTTGCCAGCACCAGCTATATTCTTGCAGCATGGTGGTTAAAGAGGAGTGTTTGATGAGCAACTGGTAATTATTCTTCCTTCACCAATGTTGTAAATCAGTGATAATAATAAGAATCCCTGTACCACCATCACTGCTACTGCATGATTAACAATACTGTCTGCCTCTAGATTTGAACTACTTCACAAAAGAATGATTTGATTCCTTAATGACAGCAGGAGAAACTGGGCCTGGTGGGATGAAGCAGTGGGGCCATGCAGCCGGGGACAGGCATGGGCGCTGGCAAGCACCACCCTGAGCCCCTGCAGCGGCGCAGCACGCTGCTAGCTCAGCAGGACCACGTCCCCAGCGTCACAGGCACGTCTCACGAAGCAGCATGGGACATCTCTCTGCAGCCGCAGAGGAAGCAGAGGTGAGGCCACAGCCTCTTCCTTGAGGAGGCAGGAATGGAGCCGGTCTTGGCAAGTGCTGGTGATGTATTTTGGATAATCCCTCATGGCTGGAATTCCTCAGCCTGCAAGGCCACCTTACCACAAATGGGGTATAACATGATTGCCAGTCCAGGACCCTTCCCTCTGACAAGATACAAAAAGATTCTCAATTGACTGAGTTGGACCATAAACGGTAAAGCTGGAGAGACTGTGCCTTGGGCACAGTCTGACAGGATACCTGATCTGCTCCTGACACCGAGCAGGGGACCTGGCCACCACTGAGAGCTGTCCCATCGCTACACCTTCCCCTGCACTCACTGCAGAACATCACACATTGCTTTCAGCTGTGCTTTGCAGCTGAAGTAAAGTTTTTCTGGGATTGCAAGTCTGGGAAGGCAAGCAAGCCCCCTTCAGGTTTGTAAATCCAATGGCATTTGCACAACAGGTCTGTGAAAAGAGTATTTCCTCATGCTGTTTCACCTGATGTCAACAGTTACAGTGGCTGGGAAGAGAAAGCAGGAAGAAATAGAAAGCACAAACCAGAAAGGCTCAGATATGCTAAAAACCCTGCATCTACTGGAGGAAGCAGTATTAGCATGGCTATGAAAATAACTGCACCAGATCTTAGTTTAAAGGGGTTCTTTGTTCCTCACAAAGCCAATTACACAGAGCAAGTTAGTCAGTTCCAACACACAGTGATCTGCACGAAGAGGCGGCCCTGGCTGCCGGCTGGAGCACTGGCCAAGGGCTGGCCCTGGGCAGCTGCACGCACACGGCTGCAGGCATGGGCACAGAACTGGAGGGAGGATTTAAGAATACTAACAGCCATAGCACTTCCAAAGCCCAAATCACATTCTTATGTATAAATGCGCAGAGCTTGCATGCATTACTTTATTTCCAGTGGTACTTAGGCTGGATGGGCCAAGACTGAGGCTCTGCATTATGGGAAAGGCACAGAGCTGCTCTTCCTCGCAGCACCTCTCCCGAAAATGAGCAGGAAGCAGTAAGGAAGCGAAAGTCCCATCACCCTGCTTCACCAGCTAACGTGGGCTCAGAAACCCCTCTGGAAACCCTTCGAGGAGTCTCCTCATTACACTAATAAGATTGCAGCCACCCCCAGCAAGTTCACTGTCATGGTGTACACCAGCTAATCCTAACCCATCGACCGAACACTAATCTGCGTTCATAGACCTGGAAAACTGGAAGGCTGTGATGTGGCTGGAGAGGGAGGTGCAGCCACAGGTGCTTTGCAGCTATCAGCAAAGACTTCAGCCAGCAGCTTGTCCAGGCGTACACCCACCCACGTCCCAAGGGGAAGGAGCAGCGGCTGGTGCCGCCAGCAGCACCCAGCCCACGTGAGGGCGAGTGGGGACACAGGCGACCTGCACAGCCAAGCGCTCACGTTCACACAGCGTGCTGTCAGCAAGCGTGACAGCGCAGAGTGTCGCTTCCAGCGATGAAACTGGGGTTCTGGACAGTGAACAGAGCTGTAAGTATATTTTTCCCTTTATGTATCCAGAAACTTCTGGTTGAATAATCCTATCCTAAAGCACAGTTTGTAGAGTACTTGGCATTAATTCTGCAGGCGTGTTGCCATGAGTATTCAATCACACTGCTCAATTACACAGCAACTGAATGCTGACACCTACTGACACACCAGCCCCTCAGACTACAACAGCACTGCTGAAACCCAACTGATGCGCAGCACACACGGGGCTCGGCTCTTCTCTCAGCAGCACCAGCAGTAAGAACAGGACTGCACGTCTCTCCAGAGGAGTAAAATACCTGCGGTACCCTGAGCGGAGGAGCCTTTACTGAGCTTGCAGAGAAGCTACATGTAAATGCAATGAAGTTGCACGTAAGATTACTCATATTAATAAGTATCTGCAAGTCAGTACTGTATCAGGATGGGAAGCCTGAAGAAACATGGTGAGTCAGCTACCAGCGTCATTCAACATTTTACATGACCTTTCAGGGAAGAAAAAAAAAAAAAAACACTCTTCCATTATGTACATGCTCAAAGACGATGCCAGGACTTTGAAAACAAATAATGAAACACATCAATCTTATTATCATTAGTGTGGACTGGAGCAAAACATCTGTTGATCTCAGTCCATACTCTAGCAACTATGGATTTTTTTTTTTTTTTCTGAATCAAGTCTTAGTAAAAACTTGAAAAATAATTTCAAATGTTACTGATTTTACTGAGCTAGAATTAATTTCCTCTGTATTGAACCATCTAAAGAAATGCAGATTTACACAAAAGTATGCATAAAAATAAAGTAAAAAAGATTTAGAATGAAATTTAGAGTAGAATCTATGACCTGATTTTCAGATATCACTTAGGGACAGATGAATACAGAGTATATTTATTTATTTACAGAATCACAGAATATCCTGAGTTGGAAGGGACCCATAAGGATCATCGAGTCCAACTCCTGGCACTGCACAGGTCTACCCAAAATTTTAGACCATGTGACTAAGTGCACAGTCCAAACGCCTCTTAAATTCAGACAGGCTTGGTGCAGTGACTACTTCACTGGGGAGCCTGTTCCAGTGTGCAACCACCCTCTCAGTGAAGAACCTCTTCCTGATGTCCAACCTAAACCTCCCCTGCCTCAGCTTGACACCATTGCCGCGGGTTCTATCACTGGTGATTAAGGAGAATAGGTCGGCGTCTGGCCCTCCACTCCCCCTCGCAAGGAAGTTGTAGACTGCGATGAGGTCTCCCCTCAGCCTCCTCTTCTCCAGGCTGAACAGGCCAAGTGACCTCAGCCGCTCCTCGTAAGTCTTCCCCTCTAGGCCCTTCACCATCTTCGTCGCCCTCCGCTGGACACTCTCCAGCAGTTTTTTTCTCCAGTCAGTATTTGCACACAGAGTACGCTGTTAGCTCTTTGGTGGGCTCTGTTAGCCTGGAAGTAAATACTAATCTTCTGCAAGCATATTCAGGAACATAACTTTATCACTCCCGCGCCTTAAAAGAGGCATTGCTCCCCAGCTCTCCACTGTGATGCGTGCAGAGGACACAGTGGCTTCAGCAGGGCCAGCAGCAGCGTAGAGCCAGCGAGGTGTTGTGCGGTCAGCAGTGCTGCAAGGGAAGCGCAGACCGCTTCGTTACAGGGCTTTGTTACATTTGTGAAGGTGCTTCCACAGTGAGCGGTATGAAATATGGTCGTTATCCCTTTCTTTCAACAGTCATCTGAAGGAAGAGGGTCAGCGCAGTGCAGGCCAGTTGAACTGTATTAACAGGGTCGCCCTGACCTAGGTTATCTTTTGGTGTCAGCAGGGTGCTGGAGCTGCATGTGAAACGCATGTGCACTGTGATCACCAACTGGTTGCTTCTACATTACCACCCTTGGGCCACTACATAGAGGAAACCAAAGTAGTAACAATGAATTTTTAGTATAGGAGCACAGAATTGACTGTTATTTTTTTTCTCCCAAAGCAACACTGCAGCCAAAATGGATGAAGAGATGTTATTGTATTAACATTGAAAAGAACTGACTATAATAATTATTTCATATTTCCATACAAGTGTACATGCGAACTTCTACAGCTGTTACATGGGGTTTTGCTATTATTGCTGTAAACTGCAAACTGACACAAACACAGATTTTTTTTTTCCTTCTTTCTTGAAATAGAACAGGGAAAAAGCCCTCTGTTCTTCAACACCTCCTTAGCAGATGGTGATGAAGCTGAACACCTCCCACACCCAGCTGGAGGGGATGCTAGCGGAAAATTCCTCCCCCATGTCCAGCTGAAGAAGGCGGTGCGGAGTAGGGGAGGTGGTGAGAGCCCCGGCAGGGGCGTCACGGGGAGCCCCCATGCCGCCCACGGCCCCCAGCTCCAGCTGAGCACCCTCCCACTGGGCCGCTCTGGACCAGAGTTGTTCTTCCTCAGCTCACTCCTCAACTCAAAGCAGCTCCAATTCAGCGGCTTTCCTTCTCTCCCTGCCTGGATCAGCCCGTTTCAGCACCTGCTCTGCCCTCGCACAGGCACCCAGCATTATTCTTTTCCCTCTTCTCTCCTTGCAACTTTGCCCTTCTTCATGGGAAAGATTAAACCTTTCTGCCATTTATTAGAATCACAAGCTTTTCTACAAGGAGACAATCATTTTTTTCCATATAGTGAGCAGGAAAGAGTTAAA
>VXAA01000836.1:149897-262501 GCA_013399115.1 Anseranas semipalmata | reverse complement strand
GGGGGGGGGGGGGGGTGCAAACAGCTCTCCATGTCCACTGAGAAAAAGAGTAAGAGAAAATATAAAAAATATCAGGCTATGCACTCAAAGTTCTGCAACTGCAAGGACAGTCATGCTCTGGAATAGCAAGGGTTTCACTCCATCACTAGAGAGGTTTTTTGGTTGGTTGGTTGAAGCAGCTACACAATTACCAGTTAGGAGCAGTTTTAGTGTAATCAGAGCAAAAGGGAAAAAGAAAATCCATATCTCATAAGGATAGGGTGGGTATAACAAAGTATATGTCTGAAACAGTATTTATCTAACTGATTTCATAATCGCAACTTAAGGTACGGATGCATAAACATTGCCATAAACCCTTTTCTCACCTGTCTTTTTTTATATTCTGTGCCTCAGTTTCCCCACCATTTAAACAAGGTTAATTTTCCTAGTGCATTGCAAGGATACTGTGAGTACAGTTCCAATACCACAGATACATTAGCAAATTACTTCTTAATGAGATGCTCAGATATTACATTAGTAAAATCTGACATCATATGGAGAAAAACAGTGATGATCCAGAATTTTAAAAAGGAGGTTGCGAAGTCTTGAGCAAACCCGAGACTCCCACGAAAGCTCAACTGCCTCACTCTGTAAGCCTCTTTAAGAGTTGTGGTCTCCTGACACAAATTTACATACTGCTGCCATACAGGATTTTTTCCTTCCTGGAAGTGATAAGTTTAAGATAAGAGATAAGTTTAAGAGATAAGTTTATACAACCATAGAAATACAGGGCTGAGAGGTCTACTAGGAGGTCATCTAGACCATCTCCTCTATGCTGCAACGAGAAACAAACCATCTTGAAATTCAGCAGGGAAAGAGATTTCAGAGCTTCTACTTAACAACAAAATGTGCTTAAAACTTTGAAAGCCATGAACTCAGAACTTCTGTGAAGTTTTCCTGGGGCCCTGAATATAATTTATCATCACAAATAATATTTTAGGATTATTTGACAACTGGAGAGTATTTACATTTTTACACAAGAGAATAATGAGTTCATACAAGTGGTCATAGTTGACTGAACAAAATAACCTCAGTCAGGTACGTAATTAATCCTTTTATTACTCTGATGAATCAGCTGCTCTCATCTGAAGTAAAAACACCCTTCATCATTATTTTGTTCTGCAGAGCAGACCACATTGTTTGGATGGCACATTCAAATGGAAATCAAGTACACTCACCTACGATTTAGAAGTTACATCCAAATCATTCAAGCACTTTTTTTCTACCTAAGTAGAATTTCATAAAGTAAAACCTGCAAAACATGAACGTTTGGTGCTTCCTGTTTGTTTGCAGAGGCCAAACTGTCATCTAACCTGTGCACTTCCAATACACGAGACATTCTCCAAATTTTTTGTTGCCAAGGAGAAGTCAAGATGATCATAGATGCAGCTGGAAAAACAGGAGGAGCCCAGATACTTCTACTGCTGGCTAAAGTCACTTAGCAAATCACAAGGAAAACCTTTTCTCAGGCCAGTGGTGGGACTAAGATACTCCTGTCCATGTCCAAGGAGGAAGACAAGAGCATTCTGGAGACAAGAGGCAGGAGGAACACATGCAGGGACACGTGAACCAGGATTGGGAAGCTGTGGCATGGCCAAGCATGCACAGCACAAGTGAAGGCAGGAAAGCAATAGAGAAGCAACACTGCAGGTAATGAAGGAAGAGTAAAACAAAAATACAGCATCCCTTCACCTGTTCTCCCACTAAAAGAAGCTAACAAATACTGTGAAAATAACTGCATAAATCTTGCAATTAAATATTTGCTGTGGTTACTATAGCCATCAGAGGTAGGTCAGGAAGAAGAGAGAAAGAGCTGTCAACCTGCTACGATGCTGTCCAAATTATGTAAATATTTTAGAAAAACTACAGTGAAAATTTCCCAGCACCTTAAACAATTTTCTTAGGAGTAGCCATAGTAAACATCACTCTGCTGCCCAACGACCCCCAGGTAAGTTAGATTTATATTGCAAATCTCAAGTGGACACTAGCAACCCAGTGGTTTTCCTTCCCCCAATCCTTTTTAAGAGCCTTTTCATGGAGAATAGACATTTGCATTTACAGTAAGGTCATGAAAAAATAGAAATACGTGCTTTAAGTTAGTCCATCTCTGGCTTAGGCAAGTCTCTTGACAAAGGTGTTGCATCACTGAGCATTTTCTCCTAAAGTGCCTACCAAGCATCATCACAGCACAGTAGGCAGCCCTGTTAAAGGGACAGCTGTACACAGATGGAGTAGCTGGAGTACCAAGTCTTGACATGTTTTATGAGTTAATTTGGTGTTATTTAGTGCACTGCACAGCAGCACTAAATCTTCACATCCTTTTTAGTGCTGTAAGTAATGCTTTAACTTCTTGGTAACCGTACAAGCTGGTGTTAATCTCTTTATATTTATTTGTTTAATACACAGGGGAGCTGCAGAGTACATTCTCTGTAAAGGATGTGCATCTTAACTGTGCTGCAACCACAAGAAATCTAAGCAAACTTATTAAGCTCTTTTTTTTCAAGGCACTTTTCCCAATCAACTATAGATAAGACAACAGCAAATAGGGGAAAAATAAAGACCAAACCCCCCAAATCCATTAAGCGCTCTTGCTTTAGGGATGGCTGTTTTATTTGACAACCAGATGAACAGCTTTTCCACTGAGCATGCAGGATCCCCAGTCACCCAAAGCCCATAAAGCTGAGGGAGAGGCAGGGTAAATCCTGGGGCTTCCCCTGCCTTTCCCTTATCCAAAAGCACCAAGATCACTTACCCCTAAAAGTCTCTGATCTGAAGTAAAATCTATTTTAAGATGTACATGAATTAGCATATGACAATCAGTAAGAACATGCATCACAGCAGATGTTAGTTCAGACTGTCTGATCAGAACATTATCAAGTGGTACAGCTACATGGGATATATATGTAACTCATTAAGCTATACTCTTAATAAATGGTACAAATCAAGTAACACGATGAATCACAGAAAATGTTCTTAAATGTGAACTAGCAAAATCTATAAATACTACAAAATATCTTTGGCATTTAACTATGCTGTTTGTAGTTTCAAGTCTGAAGAGTTCCCTAAGCCAGGGAACACTGGATAGATGGACTAACAGATGGACAGAAAGGTCTATCAAGTATATTATCAGCTGCCATCCCGTGAATGGCAGGCAGCTAATATAGCACTCAAAGGAATTTTCCACCCATCTGTTCTTAGTAAAATTACTTGATGATGTTCTCAATCTAATCTTTTTATCTTCACTGTTCAATGGTATAACTGAAAAGTTTATCCTGAAAAAAACATGGTTTACAGATTGTAACTCATGACATCACTACTGTTTGTTCCATGAAACCCCCCACACACACACACCCTTTTCTAATTTATTAGTAGGAATTACTGCACTTGAATAAACTTAATAGAACAATTTCATTGTTGTATTGCTAGCGGTGAAACTAGATTATTGTTGTTCAGTGGCAGTAGCCTTATATTGGGGAAAACGTTGACGAAATTCTACTTTTGTCCAAGAAACCATAGGCTCCTACATCACATACAGGGCATCCTGCATTTAATGGTAAGTGGATTTTATACTCTACAGAAGGTTACCATTAAACAGGGGAGAAACAGCTATGCATCACCTGCTATACAGGGACAGCAATGAAAAAGGGCAACATGGCTAAATTTTGCTGCTGTTACCCTGTCTGCATGTGGGTAGCATTCCTATACCCACAATCCCCTGGGGAAGGTGAAGGGTCTCTTCCCCAGATTTACCTCAGTATCTCCCCCATTCTGCTTCAGCTCCCCATTCCCTGAACCAGTCACTGGGCTTGCTACACAATCAACAGAACCACAGGGTACAAGAAAACAGCAGCAACTTCAACTAACCTTTCAAGAGTTTTGGAAAACACCATTATCTCTTAATAAACCACAGGAATGGTTCAGGACAAGAGGAAAGTTCAGACTGAGCCTATAAGAAGTGAGGATTTCCCAAGGAACTTTCCTTCTTTCACTTCCTCTCCCTTTGGTTTTAAAATAGTTAGAAACAAACTGACAAAAATCTAAACCAAGAACAATGGAACAATGATTTTTGAGATGAATTAAGAAGTTAACTTCTAAATGCAAGTCTGTCATTTTGTACTTGCAACTGCTTGCTGAAGTGAAGGAGATGTTGGTATCTAGGTAATTAATAGGATTTAAAAACAAAACAAAACAAACCACCAACAACAACACACAAGTCACCAAAACCCCTCGGAATCCTCAGAATTATAGTCCATGGAGGAACCTGGTAAAATTCAGTTCTAGGGCCTCAAGCCAGCTGTAAATTTAAAAATTTAAAGCTTCTATTTCAAAGCTCTTCTATGCTTCATTTTGTTAAACTCTGGGGGAACAGGAGTAGTAAGAAAGAAACAAGCAAAAGAAAATCAAACAACATTCACGGGTGGTGAAATTTACGTGTCACATTGGATGTTAATAGTGTATTTTTACAGTTAAAATATGCAAAGTCAGGGGAAAAAATGGCAAGATTTTACTGAGATCTGGCTCACTAAATTAGAAGACCTTACATAGATGCTTCTCAAAATAAGATTAATTCAGCTTCCAGGTCACTGGTGACATCATTGACATTGCTGATAGCACCATTACAGAACTTGACTTCGTGATCTGAGGAGGCTCTACAAGCAATGAACTACACTGTAAACCTCAGTATTTTGATAGAAAAAAAATGCATGTTATTCGGCACATGTGTTTTATGTTAACAAAAAGAGGTTCTCTCACTGATGACTCCACATGCTCCTAGTCTACCCAGAAGACCTCATTTCTCTGCTCAAGGTTAAACAGTCCTGTAACCTGTCTCTCTCTGGAGCATTTTTACAGGCTGTAAGGAGATCCACCAATATTGCCTGGATCCACCCAGAGTATTCAGAGCAGCTATGCTGAGAGGCCTTGAAAGAACACCCAGCAAGATAATCCATGGCACAGCAATGACCTATTTGCATGAGAAATTGCGTTCACATATGTAAAACACCCTAGAAAAAAAGTCTTCCAAGCACATTCATTTGCAACCATTAGGCTGTCACAGATAAAATATTCTCCGACTAGAGTAGCAAGCAGCAGCACTGTTATATTTTAAGTTTTGTCTTCAAGCCCGTCCCACAATGAGCTGCCGCCGTGACCACGCGGGTTTGCCGATAGAGGCGAGCAGCAGCGGGAGCACCGCTCCCTGCTTGCTTAGCCAGGTTCGGGTGCGTGTTTATCGTCTGCTCTTTGATCTGACATGCAAGTCCCATCCAGTATGATTCTCCTTTTCTGAAGAAGGGAACATGATTATACAAGTATAAAAAAGACCTCACTGATTTACTGGAGCCCATGTTATACTGCCGAGACTACGCTATAAATGAATGCATTAAATGGATTTATCAGAGCTTAGCCAAAGTTAAGCAAACACAAGCATTTAAGCTACTACTAGACTCCTAAAGAGCATCTAGCAATTAAAAACAGCAACACCAAACCCACAGCAGTCTGCTGCAAGAACGCAGGCACTGCTGGTGCCTCAGGTGGTTGGCCCACAGCCACCAGCGCCTGCTGCGCCCTCGCTGCCACACTGCAGCCAGCCCTGAGGAGCCCGAGCCTCGAGTGTTATATTTTAAGTGGGACACCTCCCCACCGGGGACACCACCACCGCACATGGTGGGGTTCTTAGGGGTTTTTTGGGGGTGCCTTTTTCCACCCTCTGTACACTGTTATCTTAATCAGTCAACTGTCCTCTTGATGTGGCATTAAAGCCCGCTGAAGAAGATAATTTCTGTCATATCTCACTATACCACTAAGACCATTTACTAACTTAAATGTGTTGAACTACTTATTTAAATCCGGGTCATGCACACTACAAAAAAATATGCATTTACTGAGTGCAATTTAAGGGATGCAATAGCTACATACCTTCAAAGAAAAAACATTTAAACATCCTTTAATAGACCAATTATTTACTTGCTTAACAGACAGTGCAAGACTTAAATTTCCTGGTCAAAGCACCATATAAAAAGTATAAACTTTTAGCCTGCTTTTTGTAGTCTTTCACGATTATTCCTGCAGTACTTTTAGAAGACTGGATGGAATAATGCTATGCCAGTACTGAACTTGGAAACAGTTACTGAAAATATCATGTATGATTATGAACTAATTATTAGGGGAGACTTATAATGGTCATGAAACATTTTCAAAAGAAAATATTCACAGATATTAAGTTCCAGGAGTAAAGAAAAAAAGTTGTATCCCCCCCAAAAATCTGCTAACATTGCAGTTACGTTAAGAGAGAAAAGCAGTACACTCACATGCTTTTTATACTGAAGAACTACAGCCTTTTTTGCAAACTTTCAGGCCTCACGCAGAGAGCAGTTTCCATCTCCACAGCCCCCGAGACGCCGTCAAGTCCCAGCTGAGCCAGGGCTACATAAGCGCGAGCGGCCGCAGCACAGGAGGAAGGGAATTGGTGCAGCTTCCCCTGGTAACTGCAGGGAAAAGTTTGGGAAAGCAGAATTTAACTGGGTCAGAGCAGGAGTTAAACTCTGCAGAGCTTAATTCATAGTTTCACCTAATCGTACCTCCAGCATTTTTCAAGGCAGAGCAAATGTACATTTTCGTTTCCACCCCAACTCTTTGCTGTTCTCCAACTCACTCTGTTGACAGGAGTTTCTCGGGCTGGCATCTGGGCTCAGGAAGGTTGGAAGCAGGGGAACAAGCATGCCTTTGCGAGACGTCCCACAGCTGCATGTTGTCCCAGCAGCAGGGCAATGCTGGGCAATCACGGCCCCACCACTCGCGGAGGCCCCAGCCCAAGGCAGCTGCATTCGCCTGCCCTGAGCAGCACCCACCCATGCAGCTGCCAGCCCTTGGTGCCAGCCACCGCCACCCCTGGGCTGCCCTGGTCTCCCCGCAGCAGGAGAACCCACCGCGGGACCGAGCCCCCCACCCCACCTCTCAGCACCCTCGTCTGCCTGCAGACCCTCGAGCAGAGCAGATGGGGCGAGGCGGGAGCGGTGCCGCGTTGTGCGGCCAGCGGAGCGCTCACCTGCACGCTTTGGTCGGCGCCAACTCCAGCCGCAGTGCGAGAATTATGGATTCAAAGAGATGCAGAAAGCGATCACTGAAGCGGCAACCAGAGACGCAAACTGGCAGGACAAAAATACGCAAACAGACCTGAAGCGCAGCTTTTACTAATAAAAAAGTGTCAGGACGTACTGCTCAGCAAATTAGCTTGCTTTAGGGAGGTTATTAGCTCAACCTAGTTTTAACAAAATAATGTCACAATAGGCAAATACAAAAATAGATACCTTGAGGAATACAGAGGTAACCAGTGGTATACACGAACAGCTTTAAAGACAGTAGCCTTTAACCAAGTTGGATGGATGCTTTATTTGATTCACAGCCCTAAATCAATGTGGAGAAAAGATTACCTTTTTGGTTTTTCTCTCCCTCTAAGCTTTACCCAGAGAAAGCTAAAATGAGTATTTTTTTTTTTAAACGTCTACTTTAATTACAAACCAAAAATATGCATATAAAAATGTCATCTTATAAAGAATATGAAACTGTTGAGAGGTAAACCATGTGATAAGAGACTGATCCTAATTAGTTTAAGTTACAGTAAATTTCCATGAATTATTTAAGTTCATCTTGGAATATATGCAATTCTTGGGGTGGGAAAGTAAAAGAGAGGTGTTTTCCTCTGTATTCACTCTATTCTCATCAGCAACAGATACCTGATCAAAGGATCTTTTCCTGAATTGCCTGTTACACAATGCTAAGACATTCCTCAGATGAGAGCATACAGCAAGCACAACAGCGTGCATGCACACTGCTGAGATTCATGAGATGCAAAGCTGAATAATTTAGTTCAGGAAGATACATATCTATTTCTAGTCTAAAAACCAAAATAGAAAAACAAAGTGATGCTACACTGGCAAACTCATTCCTACAACAGTATTTAATTCTGATGATTAGCAAGGCCCAGTGTACATAGGCTTGAATCAGTCCTCTAGGATTCAAAGCATCAGCTGTTACATTAGCAGACGCTGAGAGAAAAGGTGTTAAGTAAGCCATTGTTCTCATCAAGATATGCAAAAAATGAAGAATTTAAAGAAGCATGGGCTTGGATATTACATGGAAAATTTTTGTACGTGATATCCAAGGATAGACCCTTCACACGTGACAGCATGAGCTGAAGACTAACCTCCCTCATATGACCTTATCTATGAGCCCATCTCATATATGTGCCTGAAAATTCCACCTGAGGACCTATGACATTTTTTCACATGCAGATTGAGGGGTAGGTTCACAAAAGCCAACACCAGGTGCAAGTTGGCATTACTGCATAAGCCGTGTGTGGAAAAATACTTTTCAATATCACTATTAGCATAACTACACAGGTGCAATTGCTCCGTTAATTTCGTTATAGATTGAGATATATTTGAGATGTCATAACAAAAACTAGTGTTTTAATTTGTCCATAGGAAATCCCAACCTGTCACTAACAACCATCACAGTATTTTGCCTTCTTTTCAACAGCAGCATCTCAATGTCAGCTATAGAGGCTGAATATACATTAGTGTTTTGATTAGAGAGCATGGATTTGAAACAAAGCCTTTAATCTATCCCAATTACCAGATATTAATTCAATTCATAGCACAGTTTTGGTGTACGCCAACCAGATTCCTTTAAGAGGAAATTTAATTTAAGCAGACACATAAGCTCTAAGTACATAAGATCCCAACCAATTCCTGGTGCTTCAGACAGCTTTGAACTACATGCATAGCTTTGTCCTGGAGCCACCATTCATAGTGGAGTGACCCACTCGTGGAGATTTATCCAAAGCTCAAACAAGAATTGATATTCGAAGCTTCCCAGTGCAGCAGAAAACCCTGGTGAGAGGTCTGGGTCCTCGAGCTTTGGTTTCCCTGAGGCTTGCATGGGGCTTCCCATCTGCTCCCCGATGCCTCGGCTACGAAGCAGAGTGCACCGGGCGGCTGCTGAAGGGAACCTGCGCAGATCGGGCAGCCAAACGATCTGCATGAAGCTGACGCAGGGTGAGACTGGTGCCAAAAGCACCCAACTGCCCTCGCCTGAGGGCATTATGGGGACACTTTTTTATTGCATCCATAACCTGAAGACCCGGCAGAAGGCAGCCTTGCTGGAGTACGATGCTTGTTACAGACAGGCAGGCTTTTACAGCCGGCAGATGTGCAAGCGAGATGTGACTCGCTCTCCTGACGCAAAACTTTGCTGCAATTCATCTCTGACACAATCAGAGCAGACTGCCACAGAGATCAATGGGAAATTACACTCAAGTGTCATTCAGAAGCAGCAGCTGACACAAAGCACACCTCTGGCTTCACGAGGAGGGCAACACTGATGCAAACATCCCCATTTCGCAGGCTGATGCTGGTTGCCTTGCATCTCTGACTTACAAAGGTTCGGTTATTTCCTCGCGCGGATACCAGAGCCGTTCCCCCCGTCACGTGCTGCGGGTGGACCTACAGAGGCACCGAGGGCAGCCCGCTCCGTGCCCCGTCCCGCACTGGCAATGCCCACGGCCCGCTCCCCGTGAGCAGCTCCTCCTCCCCCCCTGTGGGACCGTTTCCCTTGGGTTGACTGAGCTGTGGGTCGGTTCCCATTCACTCGTCAGCACCTCCGCAGTGCCAGGGAGCACACACAGCACCCTACGGCTGATTTGTGTCACACAACATCCAGAGGACAGGGCTCCAGCAGGGAAGTGGACGGCTGGCACTGTGCCTACTGATGCACAATATACAGCCAGGGACCAGAACACGAACACGTGCAGGCAGAAGGCAGCTGGATGAACATCGAGGTAGTTCCCACACACCATCATTAAAGGATGAAGACACAAACTGCTCAGGACTGAACTAGGCAAGGTTATATTATGATCTTGAAATCCATTGTTTAAACATCACGTAGTCATTTCACAACTCTGACACAAAGCATACCAAATCCTAAACCACAATGTCTTGAAGCATGCAGAGCACCCGGAGGAAGCCCTGTTTTGCAGGAAGACATGCATAAGAAGGCAGTCGCAGGCATCTAACACCCTGCAAAAGCCAGCCCCACTGGTCAGGACCGGCCAGGGGCAGCAACTGCCTGCAGAGGCGAGAACTTCCCTTCCAGGAGCATTACAGCAAATCCAACAAGTTAACAGTGAGAAGAACCACCATTTGCAGCAATTTATGTTCTCATTTGCAGTCAGCATCTCAAGAGGAGGTTAACCTTCCGTCATTTTGTGCTTGCATTGTCTTTGCCATGCAAGTGAGAGCCCTACTTTGCCTTGCTTCTTTTACACCAGAAACGGGTAGGGCATGGTTTTCAAACCACTCAGCACAAACTGTATCAACTTTAATTACAGAAAGAACCCTCCAGGAGGTGTATCCTACTCCTCCCTAGCAGGACACAGCAGGAGCTGGAAGCTAAACTGGAAAACTCTCTCTAGGAGCGCACCCGATGAGCTCCTGCTAATGGGCTCTTGCTCCAGGGCACCGGACAGGAGCTGGCCCTGGGCATCAGGTCCTCAGCATGCCCCTGCACACTTGCTACCACAGGATTTCACCACCTCCCAGCACAGCCAGAATCGAGTGGCCTCAAAGAAAAAAAAAAATACCAGAGTGAAATTAAGCTTTCACACTAGTTAAGCATTTTTTTCTTTAATTTATTGGTATATAATACTGAGTAAATAAAGAATGCAGTACTGATATACTACAGAAAATTCATGAAGCTATGTGGCAAATGTGTCTTTGGTAGGTATATAGACACCACATTGAAATGAAGAATAAATGCAAGAAAAAGAAAGGCTAATTAAACCAAAATTAAAGGTTATTTACCTGCCCACCACACCATCTACCAATAGAGAATTAAATTATTAGAGCAGAAAATTGTACATAATTTTCCCAATTCCAAGGTAGTTTCAAGGAAGGTTTTGGAGCATCTGTGAATTGAAACCTCCACATGAGCACTGGTTCTGTGCCAGAGGAACATTAACTCAGTGCCAGGCCCTTCATTGCAATCAGCAGCATAAAATTATCTTCATCTTAGAGAAGCTAATTGAACATGAAAACACTATCTTAAAGTCTAAATACGGCACAACGTATTCCTGTCGGGCAGGCTGCAGCCAGGGTAGTTCTCTGACACCCTCCCTGATGAAGGGCCAGTGAGCTCTGGCACTCTGCCTCATCAGCCCCAGTGCCTGACAGCGAAACATTTCTTCACCAATGTTTGTTAAATATTCCTTCAAAGTGCATAGTTTGAATTCCTCTCTAGAAACCTTCCAAGGATATTCCATCCCACTATAGTGTTCTATAAACTTGTTAAAACACAAGATGTATAGTCCAGCTTTCATGAGAAATCTTTCAAAAGTATTTATACAGTTTTAAGGGACAACTGCCAGGCAATTATTCTTTATTACAGTGGATTCTCTTTCCTCAGATTTCACAATTTATATACTTAGATAAATCTAAATATTTTCCTAATTACTATTTGCAACAGAAATTGTATGATTAGTTGGATAATTGCTTTAAAATATGCAATTAAATTTTCATAATGTATTCATTACTCTCTTAATATAGTATTCTTGAAACATAATTTTCCATTGAGAACTTATTTCTATATTAATTTCCATAAGACAGACAGTTTTAAAAACTAAATTAATATACTTCCTACTTACCATATAAAAATTCGTTTTCTATTAAACCAGAATGAGTAATTTGCAATGAATAACTTATTAGATGGACTTAGTTTTTTTATTTCCCCCTCCCCTGAAACTATCCTTACAAGGTAGAAAATATCCTTGTTCATCACTTAAGTTAGTTCAAATCTTATCTGCAAGTCTTGAAAATTATGTTATGAATGGTTTAAAATATTCAAGTTTATTTAGCTATCTTATAATTTTTTTCTAATAACTGAGTAATGGAAAAGCCACAATCTTGTATTCAAAACAGAAACTTTGTCAACGAGAGCAGCTAAATTATTAGCAACTCTTAGATTTAACTTATTTTGCTAGCTTTTTAAAACAAACAAACAAACAAAAAAAAAAACAAAAGAGCTCCAGAGTTCCTTTCAGAATATCGTTTTGAAGCTACTTGCCTTGTCCCATTTTTCCAGCCTGCAAGGTACAGCAAAACTGAAAACAGATGTCAGATTTAAAGTTTCAAGACCCAGCTGGGAGGCTGGTGCCCACAATTTCCAAAAATACCCCGGGTGAGCCATGGACACCAGCAGCCAGGCATTTCAGTAGCACAGCACAGGCAGGAGCACCCCAGGCACGAGGTGGCCTCCGCGGGAGCGCAGCGGAAGCCACCGCCCAACGCCAGCCATGCGCGCTCAACGCTCACGAAGCTGTGACCGGCCTGGACCCGCATGGCAGGAGCACGTCAAATGCTAAACCAATGCCAGCGCCAACGCCAGGCCCTGGTGCCTCTGGTACGTTAGTCATGGCAAGTCATTGTGGAGGGCAGAGGGGGAACCGCGAGGACAGCGGCAGAAGCGGCCAGGAAGTGGCACGTGGTTGTGGCCGTTTTCTTGTTTTTTTCCCCCCAAAATAGGAAGCAGGGAGCGGAATTCAATTATTCCTCAGAATTTTCAGTTTCCCCTTGAACAATTAAAAAATAAAAACAAACAAAATCTTTACACACCTGGGATTCTCAAATCTGACTTATAAAGCATTTTCAATGGAAAGCAGAACCTTATGAAGTTAATGCTTTGTATAAGAACAATTCACAAAATGTCAATTTTTCATCCAAATACATATTGGAAAGAATATGTTGATCTACCTCACTGTACTGAAGCAGCATGTTTCAAGCATCACTACTCTCCTGGTAATAGGTTGCAGCACCTAGAGCAGAGGGTTCACTGTCGTTAGCTGCATGTTCTGGCCGATACACACTGGGGAAATTGCCACAGCATTGCCTAAAGCTGGGTCAAGATTTAATACACCATACAGAAGATAGTTCTAAAACCTGCATAATGCCTGCAACTGTAAACTCTGCACCCAGTCCAAACAAGCCTGGAGGCAGAGAATGTGCTCTACAGCATAAACACCAGACGGTAGCTACTTTTATAACCTACTATTTCATTTCAAAATACATCTAATTTAGACAGTGTCACAAAACCTCATAAAGAAGCCATATAAAAAGGAGTCAAGCAAAACAACCAATGTATTGCTAGATAATAAAAATCAGTATTAGTTTAGAAATCTTCAAGTAATACTGGAAGGATTATCATGAAATTTATGTGTGTATACACACACACACATATATACACATATATATACACACACATATAGGCTTTTGCTCATTAGTCCTAACTGCTGCTCAATAGAGTTAGCCATACCGGATTAATATAATTGCAATAAGTAATACTAAAAATTATTGCCAGAATTTTCCATATATCAAAACTCCTATTTTTATCATTGAAACAATACAAATAACATACATATCTCTGGTTCTTTTGAAGTTCCTGCATTAAACCTGGAATACCATCTTTACCTTAGGTAAGGCATAATGTCATTGTTCGGCACTGGGAGTCTCTCGCTGCATCCGAGGTTGCTGAACCTGAACTTTACCTTGGCAGGAGGAGACACCCGATGGGTGCTGGAACCTATAGCAGGAGAATGCATACTTATGATCAAGCTACATACTTATGTCATTGGACACCGATTTCCAGTGTAATTTTGATCATTTGGAGGTTAAGATCTGAAAAAGCATAACCATTCCTGTGCTTTTCAGCTCACGCTTCCTTTTCTCACAAAACTCATTTTTTTTAAACAAAGCCTGGAAGAGCTGTTATTACAGACACTTCCCAGCAGCCCATGGCTTTGGCTTCTCCCTGTCTGATCTTCCAAGAATGAGCAATTAATTGCCTTTGTCCCTCAGGTCAGTTAGCAGCACAATCTGCCTTGCTTTCTCAGAACACTACACAGAAAAACAGCAGCCACAGAGAAAAGACATAGGAGAGGAAATATGAAGAGACAGGAAAAAGCAATTCTCCATACCCCATAAATACCGCAGATGCTTATAACTGTACATAAAGTTCCTTTAACAGAGCACCTTGTCAAAACACTCTCTACCTTTAGGTAAAACCCACACACTGCCTTGCTCATTCAGCCAGCACCAAAGGACAGAGCGAGGTGGGGAGAGGGGCAGGAAGGCAGGAGGATGCGAATGCTCCATCCTCAGCAGCCGGAGCGTCTCAGGAGCAGAGCTAACAGCCATGCTTTGAATTATGGAGGGCCTGGGTGGCGGGTGTATCTCAGCCAGAGCCTCTCCAGCATACTGCATTGTAGCACAGTTAATACAGCACAGCTGCAAATGTCATTTTCCACAGGTTACAGGATTTGCCACAGAATTTGCACGTGTAAGTACATGGAGTACTGCAATAGCAACGATTTTTTTTTTTTAGTCAAAGCAATTGTTTTATTCGAGTATCACATAACTTGGCAAGCATTTATGGATATCACCACTAGGAAAACATTTCTCCCTTGCCTCCTTTTCTGAAAACACAAGATATCTGTTCCAAAGCTAGAAAAAAAATACATTTTATTCTTTGCCACCTTCAGTTTTCTATATTCATGCTTTTAGATAATTCGGGAAAACCTCTTTACTAGTAACAGCTCTGTTTTTCAAAGCATGGTATTTGGAAGCTACAGTGTTCTGCAATACAAAAATACATCAAGGAATTTTCATAATATACAATAAATTGATCCGATTTTTCAAACTGGTCAGATTTATACTCTTTTGAGGACACAATGACTATAGAAAATCTATATGACTTCCCTTTTTAGGAGCCCTGTTACATCATTCATCCATAGAAATAGCCCAGAAGCCGAACCAGGACATGTCGGACCCCATGATTTATTAGGTGTAAGCATGCAGAGGAACAGAACAATAAGTGTTAGCTTTTGTGTAATGCATAATTGAAAACACTAACAGAGCTCTGTAATTTAGAAGGCTTATTTTACAGAGTCAGAAAAGCTACTGACAAATGGTAATAAGGCAGAATCACAAGATGAGTAAATATGTAAAGCCTTGAAGGTCCAAATATCAAGACTGTCTATGGAGCAGACTTCCAAAGTGCTCAGCACCTGCCCAGTTCTGTTCCTAGTGGCATCTAGCACTGAAGTCCCTGCTCAGACAAAACTACTCTTGCTTGTAAGACTTTAATATGAATTATATTTGAGCCCAAGCAATCTACCACCGAACTTCAATAAGAAGGTTAAGATTCTTCCCAAAATACATCTTTCTTTGTGCAAGTCTTCCTGGTTTAAATTTTATGCATCCAGAGTTGCTATAGGCTTAGCCCATTTTTCTTAGTGTAACAGGGTCTCATCTTAGCTGCACTTAACAGATTTCCCTTTTTGTTTTCCAGTTGGCATATGTTGCACACCAGCAAGTCAAAGCAAGTTATATTAGTGATCAAACTAAATAAGATAACGGTGAGGCTGGCTGATGCAGCACGGTGTGAAGTGGTCTCATGGGTTGGACTTGATAGGATTAACTTGATGAGCAACAGTAAACATTGCAAGAACCATGCAGGGAAAAAGGAAAAAATATATAGGAGGTGGCCATTACTGGCAGATAACATTTGGAAACTGAAGCTGTTCAACTTGCCTTTATAGATCCACCCTTATTTTTCTAAGCCTTCCTTCCCTTCCCCACTGCCAAATGCACCCAAACAGACACTTCCTCATTTCTTCACAGATCTCAGTGTATTTCTGTAACCCACCAAGTAACTCACCACATATGTGACAATCAAACACAAGCTCTCTCTGCTTAAGAATGCCAAAATAGAGACCATATGTACCTATATGATCTATAAAAGTGGAAGCTGAAGGAGAGAATGAGCTTGCTAAGCTGTTCAAACTGCTATTAAAATTAAATTCTTAAAGCATGCTGCTTATGTCTTTTTCAGAGAAGGTACTTAAGCAGAAACCCCACACCCAGGTAAGCAGGCAACAAGGCTAAAGAGGCTCAGAAGGCAGCTCACAAGTCAAAAACTTAACAGGAGGAAGTCAAAAGTCTTAATTTGCTCGTTAAGGAGAAATTCTCCAAGGAAGTTAATAAAGAAATAACTACCACTGACAGCAAATTAAATAGGCTGATGCAGACATGAAATCTGTATCTGGTACAGACAAGGAAATTATGTCCAAGAGTTAGTTAACTTATTTCCAAGCTATTCTTTCATCTGGAAGGTATGAATACCATAGAGTAAGCTGACAATGACTATAAATCTTGAGATCCAGGTCATCTATGAATCATATCCTTCATCGTGATAACACATGCATAATATGATATGAATAATGACAGATTCAGTTTGGTTTTAGAGTATAACAGCCAGTTAGAGAGTCCGCACACACAAACTCATCTTTGATGCATAACTTCTTCCGTTTGGCAGCTTTGAAAGATGCAATATTAAAAATGACTGCATTACAATAATATATCTAAAGCGCATCATTGTTATTTCTGACTGTAAGCACAATCAAGTCAAATCAGTAATTCAGTTTTGTGAATCTCAAATGGTTCTGCTGATCTGGAGACAAAGCTTAGCTTTTCTGCCTTTCCCAGCTGCATTTAGTCAATTTAAGCATGAAATAGATATTCAAGTATTTGTAGCTATTTTCTAGAGAAATGGCATTCTCAATATTCTCAACTTATTATACATCTAGGCTGTTAACGGTGTGTTGAAGGCAACACAATCTGACCTCCTTCAAATTGGCCAGCAGTTCTGAAATCAACCAGAATGTCAACAATTCCATCTTCATTTATTCACAGCTTCAAAGAATCAGTACTATAAAGAGCTATAAATTGAATAATTTGGGAAAAACAATTACATTGATACAAATGGAAGTTTAACATTTCCTGGGAGAAAGACAAAACCTCTCCCAGAGGCACAAAGTAAAACTTAAGATTAAATTCATATTGGTTATTTCACTTATGGGAAGGAATCTTAAGAAATAGCATTTATTAAAATGATGATTAAAACCAGGAAGGTAAATATTCTTTGTAGAAATGAGGAAATCAATATCTTAAGTTACATTTTTTTCTTAGCCTTATCAAGTCTTGTAAGAATAAATGCAAATTAAGAAAAAAAATGTCATGCCTTCATCTCATTTATGAAATACCTGTCTTTTTGCTTGGAGCACAAAGCAACAAAAATGAGCAAAGAGAAGTACCATACAATAATTCACTATTTGATTTTCAAGTACTGATGAAAACCCGGTTTTCACAACTCCTGAACTGCACAATCAGCATATCTGATTTTTTTTTTTAAAAAAAGGAAACCACATTGTCTAAGGCTTACTTACATTTTAAATATTCTGCTGTAATAACTGAAGTTTAAGATCACATATAAAAAGAGAGTACTACTCATGTTGCGTCTCCTTCATTTCGAGTACTGTTTGAGAGCGCACCCCGTCCCTCCCCGTGACAACGCATCATCTGCTCTGACTTACTGACTTGTCACTGGGCACAGCGCTCAAAAAAAGGTTGTTTAACAAAACACATCTTTGTTGTCTGACTAGCCAATGTATTCAAAACTGGATAAAAAAAATGTCAACAGCTCCAAAGTAAAAAAGGTTCTAAAAGACTGAGACATCTGCATGGTTCTCAAAATTCAGCAGAAAGATTTATAATTTAAGTCAAGTGAAAAACATGATGGACCAAACTACTGACAAACATACTTTATTCAGTGAATATTAATGGTACTTTTGGAACTGAGGAAAATCTTCAGCTTAACAGGGGAGTTCACCTCAGAGGAGCAGAATTTTAGCAAACATACAGGAATCTTTTGGCTTTTCTTGTAAGGCAGTCAATCTCCAAATATGTTTGATTTTATTTCCAGGAAAAGACAGTTAAAGCTGTTTAAGGTTTTAAATACAATAGGACTGGACATCCCTTTCCTTCAAAAGCTTTCAAAATTGATGTCTGACCTTATAAAGAACAATTCAGTTACAGTATTTAAAATATAAAGATATTTTATTTAACAGGACATATATTTCAGAGGTTCCATAAAAACCTGAAAACACAGATATAAATGACTGTTCTGTAAAGCCCTCAAGACTTTTCTTTTTAATTTTCAAGGACTGAGAAATTTATTTAACTAGTTGCTAAAAGTAATTAATATACAGAAACAACTCACCTTAAAATATATTTTATCTTATCTATCTTCAAAGTTGTGGAAAAATTAAATAAATTAAGAGAGAGAAAAGCTGAAAACATAGAAAAAAGTACAAAATGAAAAAGCAAAGGTCTTGGTCTGGCAGAAGCTCACATGAAAGACGTATGTACCTTTAAAAGTTAAAACCTGCTTTTCTGATATTGAGATTACAAAGAATGGGTAAAAGGGCAATTGGCGTGTACTCACATCCTAATGCGAGTTTTTAAGAGATGACGTTTGGGCTGTGGCAGTATCTCCTGAAGTCAACAGCGATGTTTCTAAAGGTACAACGACGGGACGAGAAAGGGGCAGGAGGAAACAACTCCAAATTCCAAGCTAGAAAGAGAAGTCAAAGTCACTGAGCTTCATACAGTAGTCTCCTAAACAGGGGTAGCCCTCCACAACTCAGATCAGCTCTTCCTGCATGTGTCTGTTGAAAGCCCTTTGTTTTGATGATGCTACCCATTCAACCCACCTTTCAGATACTGGGGAATCCAGAATTCCCATGATCATCTTCCTCAATAGTTTGAGTAGGTCAACGCTGGAGGGAAAGGGCTGTTTTTGAGACAGGACTGTCAGCTACAAACCAATGTTTCTTGCATCAACATCTCCCTCTCCCTATCTCTTTATAAGCCAAGAAAATCACGTTCAACACAGGTTGAGCTCAAAGACTAAAGCTCCTGAAGACAAATTAACCAAAATGTCAGTGCTCCTGTCAATCTTTATTACCTCCCCTAGGCAGGGCAACATCTCCTACACAGGAATCAGTTAAGTTTCCGTATCTGTGGTTATTTATACAATGAATAAAAATATTTGCAGAAAGCAAGCCAGGCTAAAGAACATATTTGGGTACATGAACAGGGGCATGCTGAAATGAGCAAATCCAAAAGGGGAAAAAAAGAACAAAATAAATTCACTCACTAGAAATCAGAAGGTACAGACTAGACATAACTCTTCTGAAGGAACTGAAATCACCATACAGAAGGAAAACAGTCGTTCTTAAAATAAAATGTAAACTTTTTCTGTAACTCAAACAGGCAGAGAACAACTGTGATTTTTGCCAGTTTATTCTGTTTTCACACAAGTTTCAAAAATATCTTTGATTTTATTAGGTTTTGGATTCATTATAACCGTAGCATTCAAGCACATGAAATACCCTGTTCTCCCCTTCATTATGGGAAGTCACTTCGTAAATGAATGAGTTGTTGAGGATCCTAGAAATCTGCATTTAATTCCTTGCTCCTTGGTGAGAGTCAGACTGCAGTAATTATAGCCTGTCTTTGAGGTGGGAGAAGATATGGGAACCATATGCTTCCTGTGGTATTTCTCCATTGTGTTTACAGATACTGCCACGAACTATGCTACTGAGCAGATGTCAGACCCATGGCCCCATATGTTGACAAGCAGACCGCTCTGGACTAGACTGCCCAACGAGTACCAGAGTGCCATGGAAGCTCTGCAGAGGCACATTAGACTCATGAAATATGTCTAATATGAATAGACAGAGGTAGATCATGCCATGCAGCCTTCTGGGATACTCTGTGGTAAACCCATAGTGCTCCAGATAGGGACTTCTCCAGAAAAAGCCACACATAGCCTTAGGAACCCTGCAATGGTTTCAATAGCCTGCTTGGACATCTCTCAGCTATCCTCAAGATGCAGAAACAAGCATGTTCTCATGGGGTGTCCAAGAGCAATCCATGAGCAAGGCCATACAGGTAAAAAATTCTGCCTTGGGTGCTTCCAGCAGGTTCCAACCAGGCGCTATATGGCTCCTTTTCACTGCAGGGAGAGCAGTATTCCCTCTGCCCGCTGACTTATTTTAGATTAACCAGGACTCCCTATCACTGTGAGACTCTTCAGTATCCTATAGCAAAAGCCCCAGATGCCAGCTGATAACCACAGATACTGCAGAGCACAAATAGCACTGGAGGACCTGCATGGAGAAATGCCTCTAAGCATGGTATCAGCAGGTTGCCAAGAATAAGTGTGTTTTCTAAGCGATGCCATTAGACACATTTAAATGATGCTGCACACTTAGAAAGCAACCTGTGAACTATGCCAATGTCTCCTTTACAGCTACACTAAGTAATTAATAGCACATCTACACATGCAAGTCACATGGCAGGAGGCTGTGAAAATTAGATGTTAATTCATTATTAGAAATTTCCTTCTAAAGTGACATGTCAGATGGAGAGCCTAATACAGTTTTTCATGATTACTTGGTTGGTTTCTACATGCAGTTGTTATTTAACAAGTAGGAGCAGCATGCAGGGGAGCGAGAGCAGGTTGTCGTTTGCAGCTATTTATAGACTCCGGGAGGAGAGCACAGGGATGGAGCAGAACAAAGCCACATCGAGAGGCTGCTGCCGGAGCTGGCTGCACAGCCAGCTCCTGCATGTACCTGCTCCCACGAGTGGCTGCAACGGGGCGGTTCAGAGCAGGGCACACTGAATGGGGTCCCGAGTCTTAGTGTAAAGAGTGAGAATGCAACATTTTATAGAGATTTCTGAGCCAATAACCTGGAATATCAATTAAGTGAATTACAATTCCAACATTTTATGCACAGATTTTTAATCATCAAAAAAATTTAGTCATCTCTTACAAGTCCCAATACTTGTTAACTTTTATGATCACAGTTTCAAGGAATCTATTTTTGGTGACTTTTCAGTTCTTTCTGTTCTTTTTCCTAAGGCTAAGCTGTAAATCTGCATTCTGCAGAGTGTACCAGTTAAATATTTCCTCTAAACACAAATGTTTCCTACCTCATGGGAATTAAGCTGAAACCTCAGAGCCAGTTCTAGCACCAGCACTTACATGCAAGTACAAAAACATTCAGGCAGATAGCATTCAAATTCTAATCCCTAAAAGAAATCGATAGTGGATCAACACTTGATTAATCTGGAGACCCTTACCCAGACCTATGTTTTATATAAAATTCTGAACCTAATTTGATCATATTTATACGCATTAATAGAATATGGTGATCTGGCCAACAGATCAACCATGAAATCAAAAGCATTCTGTATTAAAATCTTAGAAGATTAGACACCTACAGGAGGACTGCAGAGATGCCAGAACACTGTGCTGGAAATGATAATTGCTTGGAGGTAATGTTCCACCTGTCAAACAGTATGCCAGCAACATTACAGGCTTCTAATAGTTTTAATTAAAGGTCTTAGGTTTAATTTTATGTCTAAACTAAGGTGGCTAAAGTTATACTCACTGCCATTTGCATCAGTAGTGTTCTATATGCTCTGAATTTTCTGTTCCCTTTGTTGTTGTTTTTTTAAACCCAGTATGTTGCTTTCACAAACAGACTCACAACCCTCTATAGCCCTCACCAATAAATCTTAATTATTGAGACACTTTTATTATATTAAACTACATGCACCTTCCAAGGAGAAAAAAAGCCTTATTGCCACTGAAAGAAAGGATGGCTGGCAGAGCATGATTTACAGTAATTAGTAAGATTAAGAACCCCTATTAACTGCAATTAGACAACAGAATATTAAAGGGCAAAAATTACCATGCAGAATGTCAGTAAATAAATACACGGGTGATGCAGTTTCTCACAGATGAAGTAAAACAGAGCTGGTCAGGCTGTGTCAGGCCAGAATACTTTTTCATACCAACAGAAGTGTATATCCTGCAGGAGCAGGATCTGAATAAAATAGTGTTCAGGGTCGATGTAACAAAGCTGCAACCATACACCTTTAGAAGTCTAAGATGCACAGATTTCCACTACTACAGGGAGAGGGTCTATATCAATGTAAGCTCAGTGACTGGGTAGCAAGTTTTCAAAGAAAGAAAATACAAGATGTTTACAAAACATAAGAGCTTTTCCAGTATCTCAAACAAGATAACGACTTTTTTTTTTTTTACACACTTCTGGAAAATAAGTCTGTCCTGTTCATTAAAAGTACGTTTTTCCCCTCTTTCTGTGAGGTATTCTCTTCACTCCTGTGCCATACCCTGCTTTCCCATCTCCATTCCCTCACTTCTCCAACCCAAGGATGAGTTAGAGCTGCCTTGGGCTCCATGACTGTTTTCCAGTGGTGTCACTAGCACTTGTGACACTGAAGAAAACTGGTCAGCTGAAAGGACAAAGGCCCTCAGAAGGATGTTCTCAGAGGTCCAGAACAGTGAGTTTTGGGAGTGAGTGGAGTTGGCTGAACGCTCTGCAACAGCAGTCAGAACTGACCGTGTCATTTGCTAGGGTCTCGTTTTCTTCTTTGAAACACCAGTTGTCACCAACACAGCTTCAAACATGAAAACTCAACTGAGTACCCAGGGCCACAGAAGTTGAGAGATTTGGGAAAACAGCATAGAAACTCTTCCTTGGGATCCACAAGCAGAGTTTGTCCAACCAGCATCAGTTTGGTTCAGAAGGGGCAACCAATGCTTCTATAAAACTACAAAGAAAACTTCCAGAGTGAAAGTCTCCACAGTCCTCACGTGGAGTTAACTGACAGCTGACAAAGGCCATGTCCACAGAGCAGCTCATTTCCTTTCCCAGCACAGCCTGGAAAACTCACCGGTACCTCCTGCTCATCTGGAGATGCTGCCAGGGTACTCAGGCTGGCAGCAGTGAGCCAGCTCAGCCTCAAAAGGGCGAGAAACTTCCGAGCTTTGTACAGCTTGTCAGCTCAATTTTGCTAACAGGACAAGAATTTTGTTGGAGCGGTATTTTTTCAGTTTGATAAACATTAGAAGATATTTTCTGAAACTGATCTTGGAGACAAATCCACACCATCAGCAGGTCTAACGCAAAGTCAGCGAGCCACATTGTTGGTGTTGGTCTACACAGCAAATAAAGCCAGCACCGAAGCTGAGCTGCTCAGATTTATTTAAGAGCTTCTCAAAGGCTGTTATGCGTTTGTGAAATACCCCTTATTTGCTTGTTCACAAGAGTTTGTGCAAATCACATCTGGTTTCTGGCAAATTAGAAAAAAAAAAAAAGAAGAAGAGAGACACTACTTTCTGGTAACTCTCTATAGTCCAAATCATCACTACTCAGTCTTATGTAAAAACATTTACCAGACCTTTACCCATAATGAACTGCACTGTTTCAGACTTCCTACATATTTTACCGAAGAGGACCATGCTAAATGCAGCAAGTCTTCCCCCCAACAGCACAAGCCCTTTATTCACCAGACTAGTAGCAGGAATCAGCTGCAATGAGAACTTCTGTTAAATATCAGGAACTCATCAGTTAGAAATAAGAGAAAGCTGAGTGTGCTTTACATAGAATGGGAGTTTGCTAATAAAAATAAAGTAAAATCACATTACACATTATTTTTCAATAGACATAAACACAAAACTTAATTTTCAATATTATGTATAATTTTTGGACACCCTGGCTCAAGAAAAATGAATTACAATGCATACTAGTATTGCAAAGAACTGCCTGGATGATCAAGAAATGGGAATAGAGGACAGCATTAAAACAAAAAGGCTTATTTAACCTAGAAACTTTGCTAGATTTTGTGCCAGTAAATGAAATTGGGAAGGGAGGAAACAGTTATGCTCTAAGGCAAAGTTAGAAAAAGAAAAAATAAACTGGCTGAAAACCAACATTGGAAAAAAAAAATCACAAATTCTAACAATCAGAAAAATTAAGCTCTGAAATAATCTTCCAGCTCTCCCTAGGAGGAAAGAACTGAACCAGTTATATGATCAGGCTTTATCACTTTATGAAGGAAGTCACAATGCTGCTGCCTGCAAAAACCACTTGATTACCTGAGAGGGTGCCCCAGCCCTCGGTACCCAAACCAGCACAGAACTGTCAGCACTATGCTCACTAATGAGTGACCAAGGGTGGAAGCATTCAGTTCTAGAATGGTTCCTTTCTTCCCCACTTTGTTCAGATTCAAGCCATTTTCCTAAGTGAAATACGAGTTCATAAATACTTCTTTTTTTCGTTAAAGAAAATACTTTCTTGTTTGCTAAGCAGGAATACAAAAATATTCATAGAGTAACTATATCCCAAAGTGGGGTGGGGGGTGAAAAGGAGATTTCAATGCTACAGACCAAGCACACCACCACAGTTTCTTGAAGTTAAACCAAGAAATAATGGATATACTGTTCCTTTAGTGACAACTTACAGTTCCAGGAACCTTTATCTATCAGACCTGAAAAGGCTGTCACCAACTATTTCCCTCAATCATATTGAATATATCATTCTAAAACAAACATGTAATCATCCTAAAGAAGCCTGTTTTCTCAAAGCAAACAGGTCATGCTCAATTACTTGTATGTTTCTGTTCTGATGTGTATCATCATAATAGATTTTTTTCAGTAACATGCCAAGAAGGCAGTCCTGCCTTTTCAATTTTTCAGTTTTCTCCTACTCCACCGTGTGCTTATCGCACAAACCCAGCCCCTCATTCACCTCAGTGCCACCGTACCCACCTCAGCCACAGTTCAGCAAACAACCGCCTTGCAGACCTGGGCCATGCCTGCGGGCAGCCTGCGCACCCACACGGCCCCACTCCTGTCCCCGTGCCATGGGTCCTGCCTCCTCCAGCGCCTGGGGCAGCTGCGCGCTGGGGCAGCAGCTTCTGCCCCGCTGCCCCCCCGGGGGGCCAGAGGTGTCAGCAGCTGCTGGGACAAGTGCAGGGCAGCTGTCGCTCATCGGAGCGGGTTTCCACAGGTACTGAATTACCCCATCCTATTTACACTCTCCAAGCACAAAGCATAAAGTCCAGCAAAACTGCAAAAGCCATAGGAAAGTGAAAGAGTCACAAGCTGTAAGTGGCACCGTAAGAACTACACACTCCGTCAGAAATACCTGCACCTCATCTGGCCGGAGGCACCCAGCCTGGAAGCCAGTGCAAGGAGCTCAGCTACTGCTTTCCAAGGGGGCTGCTCCTATCAAGCTGGATTAAATCAAGCTAACAGATTTGCAGCTCCCAAGCCAAGGTCAGAAAGCACAGCAAATGAAGGTACACACACAAGATATTTAAGTCATGCCCAGCACACGCTCAGGTTGCTGTTCAGCAGCCTGCTTTTATTCCCTGCTATACCATCCCCTCAAGAGTGAGCACTGCACTCCTCAGGATGGAGAAGCCAATCTTTCTATGCAGATACACCGTGAAGGGATTCAGAGCCAGCTGGGGTGTACAGCCAAAACTTTCCATAAAGACATCAAAAAGTTTCCAAGCTCTTATATTAGGACAGAAAACCAGAACAATGTAACTCTCTAAAGACAGAAAATACAGGAGAAAATGAATAAAAAAAAAATAGAATCTACCTCCTTCAGACCTTCATTGCACTCTCATTTCAGCAGCCTCCAGAGTCCCCCGTGGAATCCCAGCAAAGCCTCTCCTCATCGCCAGGACCCAGCAGGCAGCAGGGGACTGCCCCCACGCCCCCTCCCAGGTGAGCAAGCTCCACCCCACCAGGCCCCCAGCACTTTGAATTGCCACCAAACAGAAAACAGCTGCAGAATAAATAGCAAATAGAGCAATAAAGGGCATGGCTCATAACCTGCAACAGGACTGGGGGCAGAGGAGGTGGGTTGTGTATAGTCCTGGCATTCAAGATTATAAATCTGTGCAGAATAAATGGTTTCATAAAGGGAGTCATGCCAAACTTGCCGACTATAGATATGCAAATATAGCTCTAGGATAAAATATTGCTGGATCTTCACAGCTCACGTCATGAGAAAGCCTGAGGAGCTTCCCAAAGCACAGCTCTGAGAGTGTGCAGGAGGTGAGAGGTTTCCGCTGCCTCTGCGTGTTCTCACCCCAAGCTGTGAGAGCTTGGAATAAACTGCTTTTCAGTTCTGTCACCACCATCACGGAAATAGCTGCACCACTGCTGAATTTACAGGCTGGGGTCAGGCCCCAAACCCAAAAACCTCTGCACAAAGTCAGAAAAATTCCTGGGTTCACTGAATTATTTCTGTATTGTGGGGGGGGGGGTGAAATAACAGTATTTTAGGACACTCCTCCAAACATGCTTTATATTTATGGTGGGTTTAATGTTAAACTTTGACAAGCATCATTTCCAAGTGCTCTGAAGTGCTGGGGCTGTAAATGAGACTGAATTCCCAGGTGGTCCCAGCTAATCTGCATCACTCCTGGAGATCTCCCCATCTGACACCTTGAAAAATGATGATGATGTGCTACAACCTGGCTTAATTAATTGAACTGTTCATCCTCTCTCCTCCCCCCTATTAACACACCTGATGTGCAGAATCGCTAATCTCAGTATTTACAGCCATGAAAGCAGGGGCACTGAGGGAGAATGTAAGAGAACACAAAAGAACAATTTTTATTAAAAATAAATCAGTCACCCATAGGTCAGATCTCTGAATAAAATTTCAGATGTAAAACCCATGTTTGCTGTTTCCAATACATGAGCCTTTACATATAAGTTGCCTGTAAATCACAGCCGTACCATTCTGACATCTTTTTGAGGACATCTCCCCCCTCGCTCAGCACCCAGGCTTTGTGAGGACAAGTTTACTTGTGCGCGGGGACTTGGCTGTAGCCTGGGCTACTCACAGCACCGAGACCCGAGGCTGTGACACCCGTGGCAGGGCTCACAGTGAGCTACACCCGTCCGCGCTCCTTTGGTGTGAAAACCTGTGTAGCCCTTGTAGTGAGAGAAAATACACATTTTTCCAAAATAATTTTCATAACTAGTGAGTCTAAATATTACCACAGAGATTACGCTTTTGATCTTTTCTTCTCTAATTTGATATAAATAAGCTTTATTTCCAAGAAAATTAGAAGACAACATTGCATTATCCCCAGGACTTCTCCTCATAAATTCTTACAGACAAATTCATAGATAGCTTTATGTTTTAAATAGCACAATATCTAACAGCTTGGATATTATGTCTCCTGGAAAGCTTCTTTCAGATAAATAAATAAGTAATGATGCTGAATAATTGGGGGGTATTGGCAATAAGGAATCCTCTGGGGCTTGGTAAGTGCAGGGGGACTTCGGGCAGTCCCCGGTGGCGTAAGCCCCTTGGGTTTGATTTACCAAGGCTGCTAGGTTAACCTGCCTCGTACGTACCCAAGAGTTTCTGCTTTTACAATACGAGACAGGAAGAGGGAAGGTTCAGGATGTGTGCGGATCATGGGAGAGCCTTTCTTCCTGCTTCTCATTAGCCAGTTTTGGAGCTCAGGATTAAGAAACAAAAGGGAAGAATTTTGCATGCAACAGGTAACTCCGACTCTTTCAGTGTCATCCAAAGCTGTTAACTACAAGACTCTGAACATGCACACACTGTTCCCTGTGATAGGAAATTTGTGTCAATTGTCTGACTTACTCTTGCTATTATCTCTACGTCATTATTTCCTGCTTGCTGGTAATAACATTATTTGATTGAGTAGGCAATACCAGCTCACACTGTTAAATTAATATGTTTTATAATATTGTATGCATATATATATTTGCACAATGAGGTGAATGGAAAGATAGTCATTTCATCCCAATAAAATATGATTTAGAATTTGCAACAGTAAATTAATCTCTGGTGAGGTTGGAGGAGACTGGAATTTGGACTGGCGTTTTTGATTTTGCAAGGTTAATCTGCAAATTAGGTAGCTGGTTATGGGTTCAGACATGTATTACAATCATTTTAACAATCATCTCCTTCCTTTCAATCTAAAACGGCATCACAAAAAAAAAAATAAAAACTCCAAAGCCATAGTTTTGCATCATTTCTGTTACCGTTGATTCTACCCTTGGAAATGCACAAACTTTGGCAGCCCAGTGCCAGACATCTTATGTCAAGTTGCTACCAGGTGACTTGGTCATACTTGGTCACTGTTACTTGTATCAAGGAGATGAGGCATGACATCATGATGACACGTGAAACTGTGCTATAAAAGGAAGCTACTGAGCAACCTTGAAATTCGTGCAAATAAGAAAAATGCATTTCAGGCTGGCGGGAGGCAGTGGGACCGCGTGGGACGGGGAAGGTGGCATGGTTCAGAAAGACTCGCTCAGAAGGGTGTTAGCGCACTTTCATATGCACCCCACAGAGCAGCTAGGGATTTTTTTTTCTCTAGCAAGCTACAGGAAGCTTATTTAAAACAAACAATAACTAACTTTGTTTAGCATAATTTTGATCCAAACATCTAGGGCTTTTTCTTTGGGGTTTAAAGCAACTGAAAACTTTATAAGAGCAAGTTAAAAATGTAGGATTCTCTCCATAAGCCATGGGCCAATCATGTCAACAAGCGAGATGGCTGTACTGGCCGCAGATGGGGCTGGGAACGTCGTCTGGCATAGGGCAGGGCCAGCTTCAAAACCCCCGCTGCAAGCCTGGCCATTATAACACATATGTGAAACTGGGGCTGGCCCTCCTCTGCCTTGGGGAATTTGTCTTTTGGAAGAAGATTTCTGAGGTGGGGGAAAAAGCATCATGCTGTTTGCTTGTGTCCCAAAGACTGCATTTCACCATCTCCTACAAAGGCAGAGCAACAGTATATTTTTCTTATTAGTCTGAGCTTTCCAGATGCCTAGAATAAAGTTGAAGGTTTGTTTGAAAGAAATATGTCACATTTTGTAAATTAAAGCTATGTAACTGTTACAGTCAGTGTTTTCTGTATTTATCTACAAAAAAAATGTGAGAGCTGCTGAAGCCTACAATTTCCCATGGAAACTAGCAGTCTGACTGCCTGCCATCACCCCAGCAGCACATGAGCCCCACCGCACCGCGGCTGCCGCTGCCGTGCAATCCGCTCCTCGTCCTTGCTCCCTTCCCCTCTCTGATCTTAACTATTTTGAACTGAAGCTTCATAAGTTAAAAAGATACAAACATTTACCCCATAATACTACTGCAGATCATTGACAATGCTACAATATTTAGCAATGGGAAAAGCAAAATGTTTTTTTAGTACTGAAAATATTTTGGCACAGAGCACAGCTGGAACATCTGGCAGCACGTGGCAGCATATGTGAGAAAGATGGCGTCTCCTAAACCCAGAGCTCCGTAACCTGTTGGGCCCTGTTCATCCCAGTCACAACCAAGAGCATTGATTTGTCATGCAGAAGTTTGTGCAACTGAAATGCAGCTGTGGGACCTAACGTATAACAAGGCTGAGTTTGCACGAGCAAAAGCTGGTTTAAACGACATCACCCCTCCTTATGGAGCTCCATTGGTATTTTTTGCAGAGGTACTTTTTTGCCCAAACAGGCTGAAGCTGTATTTGGCATTATGCTAATAAATGTAACATTCAGCAGAAGTTCAAGCAGAGATCTCATTACTGCCTCCAGATACAGGGCTTTATGCTCCTCACAACAGTTTTCAGTTTATAAAGTTCCAAATTGACGTTCCAATATGTAAAAGCCTCAAATTAGAACCTGAAACAATTTCGAGTCATTGGAAGCATCCCACTTTTAATTAAACACCTTTCTCTGCAGCTGGGCATGCTGCAGTGATGGTTTAGCTTGTTAATTATGTTGTGCAAGGAGCACTACGCTGCACTCCTAGTGAATGATTTATGAACTTCAGCAATAGAAAATCTCCATAGCACTGGCATACCAAAGACAAAAGAGGTAATTACTGTGCCCAAAGCACTTTAACTTCATTTGTACTCTGCTCAGTGTGAGCACAATCAGTGCCCTAAATCACAGCATTGTTATTTGGTCCTCAGCAACCTTTTCGCTGGGAGATGTTCGGCATGGTCCTTCGCTTACAGCTACTTTGGGGCAAAATCCAATGTCACAGATTCTGTCTGCAAAGGGGATATATCATACATTAATGAACTTACTATTACGGAATTCATTGCAATTTCTGGCTCCAACAGCAATTCTCATGACTGAATGTTATCTCTTTCTTTGATTGTAGGATATGAGATGCAGTACAAAGTGTTAAGAATTTTCTTCAATTCTGTATATAATTAACTAGCCATGCTCCTAATATCTACTTGCCTTTTTTTCTTTTTACTCTTTTCAGCTCTGGAAAATCTTGATGTGCCTAAAGTGAATATGAAATAGTATCTTCTATTATTTATTTGAATTTCTGTGTCTCGGTTTCCCTAGATGTTTCATTGGCACCTTTCTGGCACCTAGCACCTTTCCCAAACTAACAGATAAAACATTAGCGCACTTTGGAACGAAGGCCCTAGTGGCAGGATCTGTTAGAAAAATACCTGTGACCTGTGACTGCCCACAAAAGTAACTGTGCTGGCTAGACATATACATCACTTGCCTGTAGTCTATATCTCCTCAAAAATGATACAAAAAGATAAAAGACCTAAAACAAAAATGAAATTTGTAATTTTAAGCTGAAGCATAAACATTGTCAAAAACATTGAGCAGGAATAATTTGGCTGCCTCTTCCCAAGACTTCTTCTGTATATAATATATACGTAAACCAGGGGGAAGCACAGCACACGAGATGGGCACCATGATGGGGTCCTTTCCCTGGTTCAGAGCTCAAAGCCTAGGCCTGAACGCCGCCCTTGAATGAGCGTGGTGGTAGGCTCAGCAACTTCCCTAGTTATTCATTATTTATATGAGCAGGTTCACTTCTAGTGTTAGACTTGTACAAATGCAGAGCTGAAAAAACATCTCCTGTGCTTACCATGCTTCCTATTAGGCTGGGGGACGTGGTTGTGAGCAGATAGCGTTGTGGCTGACCACCACCAGCCCCTTGACCTTCTCCGGCAGAAGACAGAGTTTCTCAGACACCGTTTCTCAGTGTCTTCAAGCTGTCCCCTAAAATTAAATATTGATTCAATGTTATCTGGGCTTCTCTGGAGTGGAACATGAATATGCATAAGAGTATGTAGTTTTAAATACCAGGGTAATTTTAATGGTCTACAGATAAGCAAAACGAACATTCAACAGCTAACACATTGTTTATCCAAGCAATGCATGTATTAAGATATACTGTTTACCATTACCTCGGCCGACCCTCTTTGTTTATTCATCAATAGCATTCATCTGGGAGAGTTTCAATCTGGTGCAGTTCTGCCCTGGACTCGGCAGGTTACTTTCCCACAATGTCGAACATGCTGTAGTGAAGTTAATTAGACATAAGTAGCATATTCTTTTTATAGAGGATGTAATTGGTTGCTTGGCGAGCTGTGTACAACATTCTGGATCTAATAAACAGCCAGAAAGGTGTTGAAATCTGATAGAATGGAGGAAATAGGTGTAAAACAGAGGGGAAATGAGAGCAAGTTTCCCAAGATGAAAAGATAGGCTGCTTCCGAGAAGAGAGAGCATGCCTTTTTTTTTTTTTTCCAAATGGAGCTATATTAATGATTAAAGCATAAGAGCACAATAAGGTATGTATTTCATTCAGACTAACCAGAATGAAAATTTATCCTGTTAGGTTTATCTATTATATGCCAGAAATATATGCATTAGTTTCCTATTTTGTCTTTCTCCTCTCCAAAGTAATTATAGAAAGATTTTAATTCTACATCTGCTATCTTTAAGTACCCTTAGATGACCCAACCATACTAACCACTGTGCGGTAGTTGACCAAAGGCAAACAGAACTACAAATACAGAAAACAGAAGTAAAAGAGAACTTTGGAAAATATTGAACTGTAGGGGAAAAAAAAATCTGTGACAGCTCTTTAAATATTGTAGAACCATGTCACATTGTATCAGCTGATAATCTGGTTCATACGCTTCACATTAATAAAGGACTTAATGGTTGTATACTGCTCTGGAAATTCATATCTGTACTTCCATTGTGTTTTACTGGCCATTAATTTATTTTCCAATATGAAGTCAGTCATAAGAAGCTATATTACAATGTTACTTGGGAGTAGCAAATTGGTTCTATTAATTTTATTTGCTATAGCTATTTTGAATGTGAGATCATAAGAACTGTATTGTATTAAGATAGGTCACTTCGACCTAATCAATACTAATCAGCTACCAGGCTTTTTGAGAACAGAATGCCTTGCTGTACCGTCTTACTAAAGTCTTATTCTTTTGGCTTGCATGTATCTGTGTTCTCTTTTGTTTTTCAATGGGGCAAGAATCTGAAAAAATAATAATAATAATAATAATCTGTACCTATATATTTATGTTAAATTTAAATACCTCTGATGCAGAACAATAGAAAACAATGGGCTGCATCAACAAAGGCAGATCAATAATTAGTTTATCATTTAACAGATGATACTAAATGTATTAATGAGAAGCAGAACTTTTACTACCTTGATGTTGCATTTATCAAGCAAAGCTGTCTATATAATTACATATTTCCTCCTCATCAAATTCCAATCTGTTGGGTTTTTTTTCCCCTTTTATTATTTATAGTTGGCATAAAATTGGGACTGAACAAAATTTCAAGGTGATGGTTTACCAATATTGTGCAGTGGATGCAATGGAAAGCAAAAGTACTTAAAAAGTACATCCTATCCTGTGAGATCTTGTAGCCAGTATTTACTATTCAAGGCCTTTGTCCTTTTAGCCACTCAAAAAATAAAATTCCTCAGTGCCCTTCCAAAATTTTCCTCTCTAGCTTTTTCTCATTTAAGCAGTTTTAACCTCTGCAGATACTGCCCACTTAATTATGCTGCATTCAGGATGACAGATCCCTGGCACCCTGACAAAGGATTATTAATAATGCTCTCCAGGAAAGCAGAACCAATAGAAAACAAATGGAAAAAAAAAATCTGGCAGATTCACTTCTTCTCCTCTTCCCTTCTCTCCTGCAAGGAAATCAGTAACCCTATTTTACAAAATAGGGTTGCATAATAATTCATTCAGGAGTACAGGTCTAAGCCCAGGACTTGCTATCAGGGACTGCTTGGATGTGAGCAACCCAGAGACCTCCCTAGCACCATCTCTGCTGCAATATTTACACCTCCAGGGGAGACAGGCTTAGAAATGCAGGCAGATATGCCATCTCCAGGAGGCTCCTGGACAATGAGCTTGTTCAGCTTCAAAGCCAATTCTGCCGTAACATCACATGGGCTGGGGACAGAAGGTCACCAGCTTCCACCGCAGTCACCACTGTCCCCAAACCCATAGTGATGTTGCGAGGTTTCGCATCGCCTGGATTTGGCAGGAGCAGTCACAGTGTCTGGACCTGTCTGAAAGCAGCTCCCGCGAGGCATCCGTCATCTGTCAGCTGGTGCCCTGGGGAGTGCAGCAGGGATAAGAAATCGCTTCCTTTTGCTTTTATTATTATTTTTGCTCATGTCAGTGAGAATTACATTTAGTATTAGTACAAATCAAAGAAGCAATACAGGAAAGTATATTTAGGACATGTGTCCTAATGTGTTTGGGAAAGCCAAACCACTCGCCCATCACCCAGCAAACCCACACCCCAAGTTAGCAATCTTCTGGCTCTAGGAACTTTCTACTTAACTTTGGTTTGTAGGCAAGAGACATCAATTTGAGGAATATTCATTGGGAAATCAGGTTCTATTTGTTTAATTTTTTATTTTTTAAAGGGCCCACAGGTTGCATAGGATTAACTGAGGAGTGATTAGAACAGGCAGAGATTTAAAACTGAGCTTTTATAACTGCGAATACGGAGTCAAATTCCTTCCCTCTTCCTCAACCTCCACGAAGGCCCTGAGGGCTGTGGGAAACCACAGGGGCTGGGCACAGGGCTGCACCCTGCGCAACCTCACCCTTCTCACCAGCCGCGGGGAAGGGAGAAGTGGCCCTGACACCCACACTGTGGGTACCGGCCCCGCGGTGCTTACACCCGGCTCAGCACCCAGCCTCCAGCACAGCCAGACCCAGGTAACCAGCCAGGGAATCAACAGCAATCAGCATCAATGGAAATCTATTGCTCGAGTTGCTTCTAACTTTGGGTTTGGGGGTTGCCATGTCCCTGCTGTGGTATAAGATCATCGCGTGAAAAAGAAATGATACTTCATTATTTCTGCTGCTTGCTGGCAGAAGTTTTGTGTTTGGCAGCGTAGTACTTGGAAGTGCTCAGAGAACATATTGGGAAACCAGAAAACATAAGGAAAAGTCTGCTCTTGCCAATGGATTTTCCTGCTCATCTCACTGGAGGGCGATGGCTACAATGGGCTGCAGGCACCTCACCTTCAGCATCAATGGAGAGATGAATGAATGGCCATTGGGTCTTGTGTCAGACAGAGTGCCAAAGTAGCTCTTTACTCTGACATTCATACAGAAATGGGCTCTCTGGTCTGAATATTTTATATCTACATTAAAAATAAAAAACATGTTCATTTTTTATGGACTTCTTAAAAATAAAAACTATAGAAACTCTTCCAGCTGCTTAAAGCTGAAACCAACTCCAAACTTTAGCTCCCTGCCCCCTTGGACTATGGCAATTTAATATAAGTATTATAGAGGAAGAATTGCTATTATCCCCTCATCGCTCAACTTCTGTAAGTCTTATTCCAAATCGCAATATACCTTGGCAATGTTCTTCCCACGTTAATGATGTGATACGCCGATGCCTCCTGTCCCCCGGTAATGTATTTCCTTAGACTTGATGAGAGAGAAGCAATATGTTTAGTAAGGGCGTCTAAGGCAGGGATTGACTTTTTCCCCAGTTTCTGCACTGAGGTTCGAGGCGCTACTGTTTGCTAACTCTAATATGAGCGTTGGAGCTGGTCCCCCCACCCCTTTTATTCTATTATGCACCTCAAGTCTGTAAGAGGTTTTGACATCAACTCACATTACTTTATAGCCAAGTAAAATCCTACACAACAGGAACAGCCCACGATTGCAGCAAAATGCAAGAGCTAATTTGGAAATCCCCAGCCACACAACGACAGACAGGCATGCCGGGAAGGCCAGAATGGGCAGGCTCTCGAAAGGGACATGCTGCTGCACCAGGAGACGGCTGCGGGAGCTGGGGCAGCCCCTGCCACGGCAGCGGCAGCTCTCCCGGCACAGCCTGCAGCACCCAGGGGCACAGCCATGGCAGCCGGCCGCACAACACAAAACCGTGGGTGCTTGCTTTTCACTTATAAACCTGAAAGAAGTGTAGCAAACTGAAGAGCACAGCAAACTAACTCACCTGTCCGTAGTGTATTATATTTTCAATACCGTGTTATACCTACCTGTCCTTAAAAATTAGGGTACATCTCAACCGTATTCAAATGGCAGGAGAAGGGAATTCATTTCTGAAATATCCAGACCAACTGAACCCGTCACCTCCCAGCAGCCTGGTGGCAGCTTGCAGCCAGTGACTTCACTTTTAGCTAACGTACTGGTGTGCTTCGACTGCCACCGATGTTCCTTTTCTCAAAGTGCGTTCTTTCTGTTATTAAAAGGAGAACCACAGGTAACTGTTCTGTGCACACGTGGCATTTCGGTGTAAGGAGCGTTGTACCACCTACCTACAGGTTAGCCTCTTTAGCATCTTACTTTGCCTCACAGAGGAAGAAGATAAAAATCTTGTGACAATTTATAGAGAAACTCAAACCCTGGCTGAAATCCAGTTCTGCAATACAAATATTTTCAGCAAATCCTGCAAGAAAATTTGCTTGTGTAGTGGCAGAAATGTTGTCTTATAATGTAGATTTACCTTTTCACTTTAGATTTAATATGTCAGGCCTGTTCCATCACTGACTTAAGCTGTGTTTTTAACCATACTGGGAAGCAGAAAGAGACCAAGAAAGAAAATTATCTCAGTCACTGTATTTTTTTATTTGTAACCACCACTGGCCCCTCTTTTCTCCTGATCATTTATTTACAAAGAGCGTGACTGGGCTGAAGAAATTTCTTTTTCCATCTTGCACTAGTAATTCTGACACAGAATATGCTGCTTTATGGAACATCAGTTTTAGACCAGTTTATAGCAGTGTAATCTTGTAAGTTACACCTTTTGGCCTTCTCTAGTCATATCTACATCCAGCCAGGGCACGGCTTTGTCTCACCTCTTGAGTGCGGCCGAGCCCACGGGGCACACACGGGGCATGAAGGCTCATCTGGAGCCTGTCCTGCAGGTGGTCGGAAATCCTGGCTGGGGACCACAAAGAGGGAATACGTGTTGTGGCCAGGACATTTAATTTAGCTCCTCCCTGCTCCCAGCGAGACCTGCGGTCACCCAGTTTGTATTCGGTCTCAGGAAATCATGCACTGGTTTTCAGGCAGAACTGCAGCTGAGCTTCTATGCTGCTGTGACTTGAAAAACAACTTGAACTTTTTTGGCTTTTTAGTGGAATAATCATTTTCTTCAGACATGCAAAGGAAATGGTGTCATGGAGACATGGGAAGGAACGGGTGTGGGAGCTGGGGGAACAGAAGGACAGCGGTAATTACACGGGGCTTGACAGGCAGAGAAGAATTTCAAAGGGAAAGAATTAACAGTTGATTGAGAGCAGGGAAAACTGATAATTTGTTTGAACTGTTTAAATAGTTTGTCAACCTCTTAATGGAGCTCCGCGTGTTAGAAAGAAATGGGAAACAACCAAAGCAGCATCCCGTAAATATCTAGATTAGCATATTGCTGAATATTTACAAAGTTTTGGTTTGGGGGGAACTTTTGCGCTCTGTGACTATGAGTTCTTGTATTAAAATAGAACGCATTGAAAAAATCTACAGGCAGCTGCGTTGGCCTCACTGCTTTCCCATGCCTGCACACCTGGGGCTCCCTCAGTAAGAAAGAAAGGTGTACAGATATGCTAATGTCTCTGGCAACTGGCAGCTTTGAAACTACACAGTTGTACCAGTGCATAGTTTGGCAGGTTTCTGTACATGCTACATACGTGAAACAGGATAGGGCAAATGAACCACGCAGCTCGGCTGCGTTAGGTGGTGAGCACGTGGGTTTCCATCCTCCGCAGCAGGAGCTGACGGCCTTCAGGACACTTCCGAACAAGCACAAACAGAAACAGGCGTTAGATTGCAGCGTGCACTCTCATGAACAACAGTAAAATGATGACAAATTCCAGAATTCTAATGGTTTAAGATTACCTTTAACTGCAGATATTTTTTCTTTTGTGTAGAACTGAAAGCCTAAAAAATACACTTATTTGTGTTTGTTTTTAAATCCCGAAGATTCAAGCTAATGGGATCTTTCCTGCTCCAGTGGTGATCTCTGCTGTTCAGCTGCTCACTGAGCAGCTGCCTACATGTTGCTATAATACCATGAGATGTGTTTTTCATGTATATGAATTACTTGGCAGATTCTGTACTCCAAATTTTGAACAATTTCTTCAAATTTGAACAATTTCTTTTTTTCTCTTTTTCTTTTCTTTTCTTTTTTTTTGAAGGAAAGGGGAAAATGCTCTTTAGTTTCTGAAAGTTTAGTGTGCATTTCCCAGAAAGACCAGGACTGAAATATTGTGTCACTGAAGACCCACACAAACTGTATCACATATGATTCTCTCCATAACAGGCCAATTTTATTGTACCAACACCAAGAGAAAGAACAATCCCTCCAGGTTCAGAAAAGAACTCCTCTGACAGTTATTAAAGTGCAGTATGTAAGCAGTTGGGAGTGATTAACTCTGCTTTTTTTTTTAAGGGGGCTACCTCAAAAAGTCATTAAAAAGGCTCCTGAAACTTGACAGTTTTCTTCTGCTATAGAGAAAAAAAATAATCAAAAAGGCCAAAGTGCCAAACACGTTAGGGCAAGCAAAGGCTCTGCCAGTCCGTTACACGTGGAAGATGAAGGAATTGTTAGATCCTTAATGAGAAAGGAGAGTGAATAGTACAAAATAACTCGGGAGAAAGAAGCTGTGGGTGCCAGCTGGCTGCTCCTTGCCCACCAGGTCCCCCGCCACCAGAGCCACTGTGCTAGTGGCAGTGGAGAAGGGAGCACAGGTCCGGGGAAGGAAATAGAGCTCTGTGAACACATGGGTAGATGAAGAGCATTCAGCTCATCAGAGCATGCTGAAACTCAGCCTGGTGAAGTGGGGAGCCTTGGCAAGTGTCTTTAAAATCTTGTGGAATGGCTGAGAACCCAGAAAACTGAGGAAGAGTGTTAAGAAAACCAGGGAAGGTGGTAGACAGGTCTTTAATGCATTGATACACAGAGAAATACTAGTGGGAATGGTGTAGAACATCCCATTGTGATGAACAATAAAGGCAATTAAAAACAAAACAACAACAAAACAAAACAAAAAAAAACCAGACTTTTGGTTGCAATTAAACTAAATAAACCCCATCCAATATTTATGCACCTGTAAACCCCAGGGTGGCCTTGTGCTGGAAAAGGGCATGTGCAGAATTCAGTTGTCTGAAGCTGAAAGAATGAAATGCGATAAAATTGAATCCAGTAAAGGTAAGTGCCAAATAACATATGGGGAAGACAAAATGAAACACAAAAATGAGCTAAAGGCTGGGGTAGGCTACAGAAAATGAGGCAATTTCACATTCATGAATACAAAGCATTTCCAGAAAATACAAATGTAACCACGACCACATGCAAGACTCCCACCTGTCAGTGGCGGCACAGTTTGATGTCCGGTCTGTAGGACCAGTTTCCCCAGCAATCCGGTGTGACTGGGGCTCTCAGAGTGCTGCTGCATCTGGTGCAACTTGCAGGAGGTAATGAATGGTCTCTGCAGGAGACAGGCCAAAAGTTTGGGTGCTAAAGTAATTACTGTTAATTGCAATTAATTTCATAGTTGCAAAATCTTATAGTTGCTGCTTTCAGCTATTCACTTAACTTATTTCTGTAAAATAGCTCAAGTTAGAGATAAAGAAAAAAATAATTAACTGTTTCTGAGCTTCTGCTGATATATCTAGGTGGGTGCAAATATTATTCTTCTATTTCAGTTGAGACAGTTTCCCATACGTAGATGCAATTTTCAATTAGAAAGGAGCACCCTAGGTTTGGGTGCACTGCAGTTTTGCACTGCATGAAGCATTGAGTCTTCCTCACCTTCTGTGGCTTTGCTGGGAGGTTATATGGTGGTCCTTTCGGAGGTGCTGTTTGTTGCCTACTGGCACTTCCTCTGGAGATTTCGTCTGAGGGGCAGCATCTTGACCCAGAGGCAGGCTCTCTTCTCACGCTGTTGTTTAATGAAATAGCCACTCAGCCTTTAAACTTCAGAAAATACCGAAACATGCCACTTTACAGTTTTACTGTACTGCTACTGTGCAGTCTTAAATACTCTACTGTTAATATTAAATATTTAATAAGTAGCAACCTCTAGAAAGCCAACGCAACACTGGTAAGTATACCTATGTGTGTATACTTTTCATCTTGTTTATAATGTTAGTTGACTCACAAGAGAACAAATCTTGTTGGGAGAATATGAAACAACAGGAATTAGAGTTAGTCAAGAGGTCAAAGGTGTTCACTCCCATGGTCACTTACCTTCCATCAGAATGCAAAAAGTTCAGGTGGAAGCAAAACTAATATTCTAGCTAGCTTTGTCATTTGGCTAAAAAATCCACATTTTTAATTTTAAATGGTTTAAACATATTTTGCACATTGACAATACGTGATAGGATTCTGTAACAGCAAACTTTCAAATTATCTCATGTAATTTCTCACTGGGAATTTGTTATGCAACTGCTAAGGATTAATCTCCTTAATTGCCTACATCAAAAGATATTCCTGAGTATATACAAGTAAGAGAGGTACCATTTTTAATTAAACAAAAATAAAGACTCCAAATAAATAATTTCCAGTTACAGAGCTGCAAAACCAGAACTATTAAATACTGTGCTTACATTATTTGCCTTAAAGAATTCATGGTTGTTATCCTAAGTATCACGTTTATTCGTAATAGTGAGTACACCACAACTGCCCCTACAGATAGGTTGAAGTTTTTAATATGTAAGAGGAAAAGAAAAAAACCTGAAGGTGTGATTTAAATATGCTGTTTCATTAAACATATAACAGGAAACCAGACACAAGAGGTACTGTGCTGCCTCTAACAGTGGTAGTAAACAGTTAAGAAGCACAAGTTTTAGAATAATTTTCTTTATTCTCTTGAAATTGCACAATTAGGGTTCAAGAGAAGTACATCTTCTTTGAAATGCTGCTCACAAAGCAAATCAAAGAGCAATGTGTGTTTCAGCAGTGGGCTGAAGTTGTGTGTTGAAGAAACCAGGTGTGGAAGGCACTTAGATTCCTTCTGCGTCTGCCCCACGGTAAGTGCCTCTGGTACAACAGGGTAAGAGCAAAGCAAGAAAACACACAGAAACGAAAGGCAGGAGAACATGAATAGACAAAGGGAGGGAAATAAGGGTGGGGAGAAAATTTTAAACTCGTTCTAGGTATAAAAATTAGCTGGAAAGATGTGAGATTCGAAGGAAAAGCCCCACATCTGAAGACACCCCAGGTCCTTCCTTCAGCAGCAGCCTGTGGTGAAAAAGAAGTGTAAAAGTAGCTTCAGATACCAGGGGAAGATCAAGCACAAGAAGTGGCTGCAACTTTGTCAACCAAGTATTTTCATTGAAGCGTATATGTTGAAACTGATACTGTGTATGTGAAAAGGCTGGTATCAAAAAAAAAAAAAATCTGAATTGATGAAAACATGAACCTGAAAAATACATTTCATTTTGAAATAGAAAGAAAAAGTTAAAATTCAAACTTGATACAAATCAGAGTTCTTTGAACTGACCAGCAAATGGAACATATTACTTTAAGAAAAGCAACAACAAGGAAACAAAACCGCCCACCTCAATTCAGGCCGGGATGGTTTCTGAAGTATTTTGCAGGACAGGAAAACAATTTCACTCACAGGTTCCTGAGGGAAGCCAGAAGAAAACTAGAGATTCAATTTATAAAAGCGAGAAAAGAACCCATTGCGATATTACCTTTGGCTATGAAAGATATAAATGAAAACAAGTCCAGAACGAGAACAACAACATTCAAACTTTCTTCCACATTTTATGGCTGACATGTAAAGTGCTTCATTAAGCTTCCCCTGCCATGCAAAGCCTTATGCTGCCAGGGGTCAATAATAGTTAAATGTCAAGGTACAAAATAGAAGGTATGGAATATGAAACACTATGGTAAATTAAAACCCTGTCAGGCTGCAACACTGAGAGCAAGTGATGTAGACGCTGCGAGATGGACGAGTGTCTGCAGTGAAGACTAGCAGCTGATATTCTGTCTAACAAAATAGTTGAGGATGAGAAACTGTCTCACTTTATCACCAGTTTAGACTACGTTTTTACCAAAGTAGCGAGACAATGATGAGAGATTTTACTATAGTTATTTGGAGGATTTTACTATAGTTACTTGGAGGATTGAAATGATGTCAGAGCAAATATCCATACAGGCAAAGGACTGGCAGGAGAGTTAGCACTGGTATTTTGGGACATGGAGCTGCCAAAGGATTGAGAATGAAGAAGAACTACACACAGCCGTAAAGATGTGTGTGCAAGATGCCCAGAACCTCCTCCTCGGAGCTTAAAAAACAAACGTTTTAATTCCACCCTATTTCAAAAGTATCTTAAAATGATAGGAGTCAGGATAGTTATACAGTGAAAGCAACATCACATCTTGCTAATCCAGTTTTTTTACATGCAGACATCCCTAGAAATAGTGCCAGTCTTCATGAATTTGGGAAGGTCCTTTTAGCACTATTTATCTCTCTCCATGATTCCTAAATAAAGTCCAGCAGATGCCCAGTGTGGTTTAGTCCCAACCTTATTCAGACCTTTCAGCCTTGTGTTTCAGCTAAACAGTGACAGAAACTCATACCAGCTAAATGTTTAATGGTTGAGGAAGCAGATCATCACTTTTGAAGAAATCCACGTCTGTAAGGAACCGCTTTGCAAAGCTGAGAACATTGACCAAATGTAAAGCAGAAACTCTGAAGGTACCACAATGACAGCACAGTGCAATTGCTGCTCAAGGCATTGAGGAGAGGCATGCATGACAACAGCAGTAAATTAAAAATTTTAAATCAGCAGGGATAGTGTTTCCAGCATATCAGCTTTCCTGCTTTCTTTAATTTACATCCAATTCATATAATAATTCTGTTACAATCCTTGTTACTGTGGGAGAATCCGGCAGCAACTTCTCTGGACTCTCATGTGGGAGGACAGATCCTTCCATCCCATCCCAGTGTTTCATCCAAATGTCTCATGGCAGATCCTTTTGCTACCCGATGTGCTTTCACACTGATTTGAATGTTGTTTCATATAAATTATCTTCTTGACTCTGGCCTGGTAATTTTGCTTGGCTAGCTAGCTCATTTTGCTTTGTTCTTGTTTTATGGTATCTGTTGAATCAGTATGCAAGTAACATTTTCTGTCATGCTAAAGGATTAGCTGTAAGAAAAAAAGAAACAGAAAAGTTCTTTGCTGTTGTACAGATTTATCATGTACTAGGAGCACATTTGGCATTACAAAAGAGATCATATAAATTCAGAAAAATGGTAATGAAATACAGCTTGGAAATGCTATAAAGGATCTTAGTCTTACCATGGCAAAAATCTAAACAGAAGAAAAAAATAATAGGTAACTGAATGACCATTGCTGTTTCTGAAAAATTATGCATGGTAAAGCAGGATCTGGTTTGAACAAATAATACATATCAGAAAGAGAACAGAAGATTAAAAATATGGCCATTTATTCATTTGCTGTTATTTTCCATGAGATGACTTTAATGCTACTAATACCCAGCGCTGATGAATACTGAAAGCAGAGGCTGCTGTGCAGGACTCCCCGGCTTGGAGCCCACGCGCTCTCTGCTCCGGCAGAGCACAAGGGCTCCGCGGGGCAGAGGCTGTCACCCCGGGGGGCTCCTTGCCAGGGGACACAGCGTAACGCTCCCCTCTGCATCAGCCCACACCCCTTCGTGTCAGAGAACCTCCTTGTCCAGGAGGAGTCCTGGTGTCTGCAGGATGAGTACATTGCACGCAGCAAAAGCGCTCCTGTTGCACTGCAGACTCCAATGGGACACAATTGCATCTGTGCTCCTTGATGGCCAGCTTACAGCTGTCCTCTGTGGGATTTAAGGAACGAGTTCTTTAGATATTTTTATTATTGATTTTGTGGTCTTTTTTTTTTTTTTCTCTCCAAAACCCCATCCTTCAAGCTGAAGAGGAGGAAGAACTCTGGGAAGCAGAGGGAAAGCCCTGTCCTAGAAGACCTTGCAGTACAGCTGGCTCCAGACACCAGCACGTCTCCGAGCGCAGAGGAAGGAAGCTGGAATTCATGTGGCTTTGGGGGAAGAACGCAGGGAGGAACTGGGTATGCAGAAGCTGCTGTAACAAACACATTGCTGGCAAGCAGCATTCACGAGGTTTTGTCCTTTCTGAATAAACAAATTTCAGGTATTTAGTTTGTCTTCTTCATTAGGATTTTATGGTGAAACTAAGCATCTTTACAAATTTTTTCTTCATAATAAAGAAATTTACTTTTTTTTTATTAGATGGATAACAACATTCTCTGACTGACTAAATTGCGGGAACTGTGACAAAAGGAAAAACAATTCTAGGTCCTATTTCGTCCCCTCCCCAGTTGATATGAGGTTGTTACCACTGTTTACAGGAAAACCCATCCAAGTCAGTTCAGAAGGAGACAAATTCAATCAGTTTAACTCGATTTTTGTATTTGAATGAAGGTTAGAAGAGACCTACATTTGAGTAATCTAACCAACATGTACTATATGAGCATGATATATTCAGCACTAGTATTAGAATAATGAATAAAACATTCTTAAAATTTGAAAGCTTTGTGAAAAACATTTCAGTAGGTGCAGCTCAGGTAACAACAAAGACGAATGACAGTGCTATATTTGTCTATTTCTGTCTTAAACAATTGAAACAAATAGCTATTTAAAAGAAATTTAAGGAAAACTGTCACTTTTACCCACACATGACTTGAATCCCATGAATGAATCTGTCTATTCCAGCATGCACAAAGCAATAAGGCTTACATAAATGCCCTACATCATCCAAGTAGTCACTTTCTGATCTTCAAAATCCAACAGAATAATTTATAGCTTTGTATGAAATATTCATGGAAAAGTGTCCATTGCCTGAAATTTCTGCTAAAAAGTAATGTCACTTGGTTTTTTGCATTTCTTACTATCATAATAATTTAGGTCAGGCAAAAGCCAACAATATCTTTCTTTAAAAAAATGAAAAGAAACAAAAAAAAACTGTGATGAGCATTATAAAGTCTTTACATTTGTAGTGAGAATTTTATATAGACTATGATTTACAATGAGCCCAATCCAAGCCAGCTGAAGCCAATAGTAATAGCTCCATTTACTTTAGTCTGGATGAAGCCTTACAAGCTATCTTTTTAATTACACCAGCCAAGTCAATATTTCACCCGCATATCCAATGCCACCGTTACAGGACATCATATTGTGCAGTAGCAAGTATGTATTTCCTAGGGCCAGTAATAAAGCAAATAAGTCCTGCCACATGTCCATCCCAGTCCCTGTAGCCCACAGAGGAATTCCCTTCTGGTTTAAAATGGTTAGAATAATGAACACAAAGGCATACGAGCAACACAACTGGTGCTGTTGGGCTGAACGCAGTGAATGCTGTAAGTGAAAATATGTGGAGTAATCTTGAGTGTTGCTGAACATGGGCCAAATTGTGGAATCTTTATGTGAAAATATTTTACACTAACATCAATTACATTTCCTGGCTAAATAAAGATTACTTTTTTCCCAATCTATCATATTTTATAGTTGTTCATATTTTTTTCTGAATATCATCATAATCTTTAACTCCATATAATAAATATGCAAAAGACCCGAAGCAACAGATGGTAGGGAACATACAAATCCAATATAATACGTATATAAGCAGGTATATAGAGATATGAAAGGTACATATATGTATGTATGTATGTATTACAAGGAAGAATTTTCTTCATGAGGTTTTCAACTGCCATTCTCACTTACAGTGGCTGTGATTTTATGACCACCAGATGTCATAAAAACATCTTCATTCTCTCTGGCAAGCTGGAGCTGCTTCCATTCCCTTTCTTCATGCATGCCCTGCTTTGCAGCTGCTTTCTTTCTGGACAAGGACATCTCTGGAGTTAATTGAATGTCATTCAGTCTGGTGAGATGTCTGGTAAAAAAACAAGTGAGCTGAAATGTCTTGAAACATCTGAAGCTTTCCACAGTCTAGCTTTTCCTAGGNAAAAAAAAAAAAAAAAAAAAAAAAAAAAAACAGCCTGCTGCAGCTGAGCTGGGAGTGACAGCAGAACCCCTCTTTGGCATCACTTTGCCCAGCAGAGCTGAGGGCCACTTGTACTCCCACTGCCCTCCCTAGCTCAGGATTGTCCTTAAAACAGGGCAGTCCCTCTGTGCAGTCCCAGCTACCCAGAACACGTCAGAAAGCTCCACTTGCCATCACTTACACCTCCTCCTTGTCATGCTGCTGGTCATGCTCACCTGGATGGATGGCTTCTCCCGGTCCCACCCTCCATGTGAAGTGATGATTATTATTGTGGCAGAAGCCCTCTGTTTCACATGCCCCCAACACAGACAATAGGAGACATCCTCATAGCCTAAAAAACAATTTCACACTCCTGCTCCCTTGAATTGCATTTGCAAAGATGTGTAAGAGGAATATAGTGCCCCTATTTACATATTTCAGTTTACATAGATCATAGTATTGTGAAAAGGATCAGTATTCTCATCTCATAAAACTGCTAAGCAACAATTACTATTAAAACTTACATGCAAGAATCTTAAAATGCTCTGCATATGATAAAGTTATGTATCTAAAGAAGTTATGTATCTAATTAGACAGACACATATAAAAATTTTAAATATTATAGACTATTTAGACAGCCATACAAAAATGTACACTTCAAGAATAGAGCTGACTAACAACCTGAAGTCCCAAAGATTTCAAGGTATTTAAAATGCAGCTTGGAACATTATCATACTAATTCACTTTCAAAAATTACCACTGCACATAAAAAGACAGTGGTTTCAAGGCATATTTCATGTTCCTGCTCTCTCATTGCTCATGTCGACTTTATCTTTTTGCATATTTTATATGTATTCATAATTAAAAGGCAGCATTTGCTGCACAGTACTAAGTCCTAAAAGGTTTTACATATCATATACATGGGTGTAATACTTGAAGAACAGTATATGTTTGCTTCACCTTGTGAAAGCCATTTACACATGATTGAATGGGATAGAGAGCGATGTACTCTAATGTCAAGTGGTAGAACAAGAAGAATAAAAAATTACCTATATTTTACATCAGGTTGTCATTACCGTTTTAAATAATACATCTCAAAAAAAATTCTTGCAGATAATTGGAAGGAAGAAAGGTACTCAGCAAGCAGGTGTTTTTCCCATTGCTGCCAAATAATTTAGGATAGCACATAATATTTTGACAGCACATATATGCATGAGCATGTGTGAGTATGTCAGCCAGAAATTTTCCTCCAAGACAAAAGCTCTATGAAATGTACAATATGTAACGACATCAAAGGCTCCGAACCCTAAGGAGGTCTAGCTGAGACCAAAAATGTGACACTAAGAATCATACAGAAAAGATCGTCTTTGTTATTTAACAATTGAGGAAAATTAGTTGTAATTTCCAATTCTGACTTCTAAGCTTCAACAAAACAAACTTAATTGAAATACCTGGAAGCTGAAATTGTTTTATTGATAAGGCATTGGTAAAACACATTTTTTGATTTAGATTACCAGTAGATTCCGCGTGTTCGGAACAAGACTATCTGTATAACCCCACTGAAATCTTCATCACCCCTCACATTGTTCTGCTCTGAAGCCAGGTATGAACTTTGAACTTCAGATACCAAGTACAAAAACAAGTCAACTCTAAACAGGTAATACTGTAAAGATGAGTCAAAAGTTAGCAGGGAAACTTCATATCACTTTGAGCTTACTAAGTGCAGAACTTCAGTCTGAATATATTTACTAGCTTCAAACAATGTTACTATCACAAAAGGCCTTTGGATTAGTCTTCAGGCCATTCACTTGGGCTTCCACTGTACCGCAGGCGGTTCAACGCTGCTTGCTTTTGTTCTAACCTCAGCAGGAAATTTTCCACAAATACAGTTCCCTTCTACAGGTGGAACAAAGCTTCAGTAACATCAATATTCAGGTGAAGTTAATTACACTTGCCCTGTTGAATGCTTGAGTGAAGCAAGTGTTTTGCCTTCAGTATTCTGGAAGAAAGCTCATGGCCAAGACCAAAGCGATCTTCTGGCATGTCCCAACCCTATTCTCTGCACCCACTTGTCAGCTCCCATCTGATCACATCGGGATCACAGACAGGCTGTGTGCTCTTCAGGCGAGGGATCTTGTCCTTCTTAAGAAGGTGCTTAAGAAAATATGTCCCAGCCTGACCTGCAATAATTCCCTCGATGCTGGCAGGACCTGCTGTGACATTGCTTGGGAGCATGTTCCAGGGAGGAGAGAAAGGGCGTGGGGAAGAGGGGGGATTTCTGCGCTGGCTCAGCCACAGCTGCCTCTGCTCTCTCCTTCAGAGTGACGCCAACGTTCTGCACTTTTAAATAGACAATAACTGAAATTGCATTCCCAATATTCTTCTGATTCTCTTTCTTTCTCACTCTTTCTAACCCCTTTCATCATCATATTTTAATTCAGAAACTCAAAACCACTCTAACTATATAACCTAAATTCACATTCTTGTGAATTTTCATAACAATTTATGATAGTATAATTTGATGCACAACGTCCATAGCTCCACCATGTAACTTAATCTGTTTCTATTTCACTAAAAGCCCAATTCAAAAGTATGATCTGGTGGGTTATAAAAGGACAGATCAAAATTAAAAGGAAATGTTCCTCTACCTAATGGAGGGGAAAGGAAGGAAAACAGCTTGGTTTTGACGAAACATACTATAATTTTGCAATTATTCAACAGAAGAAACTGCATTGTAACATAAACTTGTTAAAACTCCTTATATATACTAAACACAAAGCTTCTGCCTGTTCTCCATTTACCTCTTTTTTTGCATGAAAATATCCTCTGCATTACACAACTCTGGCTGTTCAAAAAAAAAAAGTTAGTATTAAATAGAGAAAATGGTATTCCAAAATACAAAAGCAATACTAATAGCAATATTATGAATGCAAGAAAACTGCATGCATTTTTAAGTTAACCATTTTACGCTCAGAGGACTCTTACATTTACTATGCATCCTCATTTCACTTTGAAACAAATGAAAAGGATATTTACCTATTTGACAGACCAAAATGAAGGAGTCATATCTTCCTCTAGCTTGAATGCTAAACATGAAGTCAAAGAGATCAGAACCTCAGGAGACACAGTTAAAACAAACAAGAAAATTCTAGTGCAGAATACAAGAGTTTTTTTCCTTTTCTTTTCAAAGTTCTGCCCCCCCTCCCACTCTATTTTGCTGGATTCTTTGCAGTAGGTGGGAAGCATCATTTTTTTCAATTTTCTTGCAATAGCATAGATTGCAGCACTACAACATTACCCCTGCAAAGGAAAACAAACAAAAGAAAAATCTGGATTTTTTGGAGTTTGCTCAAAACAAAGTCTGAAAAAAAAACTGAAGTTGAGATTGCTGCATAGCAACAGTTGTGCACAGATCAGCACTGATGGAGCAAATGCTGTTTTCTAGAAAGAAACAACTTACCTGCTTTGAGCATTAATTAAAACATAGGGGACTAAACCTCCGCAGAAAAATATCATTGTGCTCAAAAACTCCCCCAACCCACCCTGCCAAAGTGCACTATTGGAAATGAAAACTATCATTTCAGCCATTTATAAAACTAGAAGAGAGGAGCCGAGGCTTAATGGAAAAAAGGGAGAACGACATAGACCACATGTCACGGCAGAAAGGCACGATAAATGGTGTGGGGAGCAAACTGCACAGGGGATAAACAAGAGATTACTGACCACTTGCTAAAGAGGGATTTCTTTGGATTTAAACTTACCAGTTAGGCTGGAGAGATCAGAATCCAACAAATTTCAAAATAGCAGAATTCCATAACCGCTCTGTGGCACCAGAAAGACCAAAATTACAAGTCAGGCCCTCTGCTGCCTTCAGAGTTTGTGCGTGGTTCTCCCATACGTCTCCGAAAGGCGTTCGGCAGCAAGTGGCTGGGCAGGCCAGCGGAGGCATGGTGCACAGGGAAAGCAAATGGGTGGCTTTCCATCACTGGAACACACCACTAAAGTTATTGTGCAGTTCCTTCCTATTCTAATATTCCTTTTATTTGCAGTATAACGAGGTACATCTGAATGCACCACAGACCAAAGACGCCTCTCTACAGTAAAATATCACTGCAAGCCCCAGGTAAGATTCAGTTTTCCTTATTCATTATAGGTGCTGGACCGGAGCAGCACACCAAATATTTCTGTGCTCCTTTGCAGAGAGCTCTCCACTCCCCAGCTTCTGTAAGGAGGTCCAGGAAAGGGCCGATGAGGCCCCAAGGAACAACAGCCAGTGGGTTGATGCTGAAAATAAGAAAAGAATGAGTTGTTTGCAGCTATATAAAAAGAAGCCTATTTGGTAAGGCTTTCTGGGGAAACAATCACTGCAGAAATTCAGCTTTCAATTCCCCTGCAATCCCTGCTGACCTTTGCCAAAGCATCTTGTGTACAAGGATGGCATTTGGGTTATTCCTCTCGAATAAGTGGCCCTGTTTGGCAAAGCAGCGCTTCCTCCAGACTAACGTCTCAGTTTAACCTCCACCTCGCAGTGCCCTGCCCTGACGGGATGCCCTTCAGGAACGCGTCATCAACCTCAGCGTTTGGCTCCAGTGAGGCCAGTTATCAAGGCAGAGCTAAGAGCCCTATTACTGTGCCAGAACCAAAGCAGCACACGTGGCAACTCAAGCCGAATGGCCGAGCGTGCCACAGGACAACATCACCTGCACGTTCCAAGGCAATTCCCTTCTGAGAGCACCTACTGTACCAGTATACACGCACACGGCTCATACTGGGGCAAGCATCACACTTTGAAAATCTCCTTCTCATGTACCCTTTCTGAAATCTCCCAGAGTCATCAGCTTAGCTCCCCCTCCACCCCCCCTTCTCCATTTACAGAAGATAAAATCAACAGAATCAGGACCCAAAAGAGCCTCAGCAGGGAGTGGGAGAAAGCTGCACTGCGCCCCGTGCCCTGGTGTGGCAAGGTGGCCTCGTGGGCCGGGCGGCTCCGATGGCGCGGGGAAAGGCGACGAGCCAGTGCCTCTGTCTGGAGCAAGCTCCTCTGGAACCACAACAGCAGCAAAATGCAGTTTTATCTCCAAAGTGGTGGGGAGAAATAGAGGGCACAGATTAGACACGAAGGACAGAAACAGCACATTGAAAAAACGAGATTCTCATTAAGCCGAAAGGAAACAAAACCAGTGACAAACGCACTATGCTGCGAAGTAGATAATGGAAAATGTAAAGAAAATATACATTATGTGCAGGACATTATAATTCTTTACAGAACAAAGTTTGCACTGTTTCAGTAAAATAAAAGAGAAAATCCTAATGAATGCCTGAATGCTGCTTTATTCACGTGGTGCAGGGAGAAGGCTGCCTCATGAGCACAAAATCTAGGCTCTGAGGCTTCAAACTACATAAAATACAATGGGAATGGAAAAGAAAAGTGGATCAGACCATGAAATATAAGTATGACACTATTAAACAATATTATGATACTTTATAGTGTAAAAAGAATAAAAAGTGGAATCACTGGGTTGTGAAAGTTCTTCCTTCCTCAAATAGATATGGAGTATAGCATTACCTGATCTAGGGGAGAGGAAAGCTCTTGCTTGAATAGTTTTTCTAATTTACTCAATTCCTTAGAAGATACAGGGAAGCTGAAAACCTCTAGCTGAGATCTATAGAGGCAGCGAGTGAGGAGTGCCAGTGAGACAAAACGCACCGCGGGGGCATCGCTCAAGGGCATCCCATGGGTGAGCGCTGCGCTCAGCCCCACCAGCACGCACTGGAACAGGGGAGCAGTCCTTTTTAACAGAACTTTGGTTTAAGAGAGAGATGGGAGGTGCTATGGTACCCAGTGCTGGAAGCCGACAGCAGTGAGCAAGAATCTGATCTTTTCTCACAGGACATGTAAAAAGAGGCACAGCAGAATGGGGATGAATTGCAATAAATCACTTAAGACATAAACTGGCTATGGGAATCCCACAAAACATTAGTGAAAGATCCTTGGCCAAACAAAAATCATAATCACAGCCATGTTTTAAGACGTTCAAGTCCCTGGGAATCACCTTGAATAAGCCACTCAGAAAATAAAAGCCTTGTTTTGGCCTGAAGCATTTTAAAATGTCTCGATTTTCTCTTGAGAGATTTTTTTTCCCCTCACTGTTCTCCCCTCTGTTTTTAAAGGCACCTCATAAAATGGTTACCAAGAAGTTATAAACATTTCTCATTCCCACACGAACGCCTGACTGTAGCAAGAGGGCCTGTGCCCTGCAGCACAGGGTGCGCGCCTGCCCCAGACACGTCCCTGCCTTCGCTCCCAGCTGCTGCCCACACGGCAAGCTCTGCAGGACCTGAGCTAACGCTGGAAATTATGCTCGTGGACCCATACAAAACTAAACAAACAAACGTCTAATGCATTTATAATGCTACAGATAGCTATTTATGCAAAACAGCTCCTTCAGTGGTAACGCAATAGCTGTTCTGTTTCCTGAGTGACAGCAGTTGTTCAGAAAGGCACTTCAATGCCGGCGTACCTTACATACGGAGATTACAGTGCATTGGTATAACCAAAGAAATAAGTTTTTAACACAAGCAGGGCTTTATCTTTACTGTGGCCAGATTTAAAACAGAAATAAAAAAATATATGTAATTAATATAATAAAACTGATTAGGAAAATTATTCTATGGGGTCATTGCTACATCGGTAGAAGCTCTAGTGAGCTGTAGCTGTACGCCCAACGACCAGGGTGCTCGCTGAAGAAGCAGCTCGCTTTGCTCAGGGAAGCGTGCTGCTCCGCAGATTTGCAGCCCCAAAGCCTCCCTCACAGCCAGAGCCCCGGAGCTCCCAGCGCCCCACACACCCCATGTGCAACCCCAGGGGCAAGAAAGAAAGGGCTTGGGGGAACCGAAAAAGAACACGCATGGAAAATGCAATTTGGACTGATTAACCTTAAAGAAACAGATAAATGAGGTTAAAATTATTTGTAGATCAACTCACCTGCATAAAAGAGAATGTAAACAGATAAATAAAATGTTTCATTTTCTAACAGCTTTTAAAATTTGTTTTAAGAAGGTCACGGTTAAAATAAAACATTATTAACAGGCAGTAAAAGACTGGAATACTTGAAACCAAAGCAGTGTAAGCAAGACAAATGGAAAGCATGAGGGAATGACACAGCAGCTCATTAGGAATGGTTCACAGAACAATCTTATCAGCAAAAAAATCTCCCCCCTATATTCTAAGAAAGCATCCATTTAATAGGAAAATTAATTCAGAATGTTGACTAAATTAAGCCTGGAGTCTTTTGGCAGAGATGCAGCAAACTTGTTGGGTGCTTGATTTCCAAATCACGCCCCAGATGAGCCTGACAAGAACATAACTTTGATTCCCACCGCAACTGCACTCCTGTGACTCTCCCTGGCGTGCTGCATGGCACCCGGCGTGGCCACCCCGGCACCTCGCGGGTGCCTCCGCTTCGCCTGGGGCACGCAGACTCCACACATATCATTGGGCACGGGGCTGCAGGGCGTGCTGATGTCAGCCAGAGCTCGCATCGGCTGCCATAGGCATCGGATCAAGATTTACAGATTGCTAAATCGAGCGGCGTTGTGCATAATGGTAGAGTGCGGTCATTGATCAAAACAGCCTTAGCCTGAGCATTCAGCGCTCTGCTATGCTGCTGCTATAGTTTTGCAGAGAAAAGGTAAAATGGTGAGCATTTCCAGAGAAGATGGGAAACTGAGACTTAACATCTTTATTGGTATTCCCACCATTTTCTACCAGAAAGGGGTTGGTGGATTTTGTTTACTTTGAATAAAATGTGGAATTTTGCTGTAAGTCATTTTTGGACACCGAAGCAGTTTTTAATAATCTACAATCTGATTTTTTAGAACTGAAATAACTGCACTCGCTTGAAATTGAAAACTGAAACTTTTCATTTTCTTTTTTTGAATATGGGCTTTTGTGGTAGTGATGGGAAAGATACCAAATGGTTTGCAAGTCAGGTTTTAATTTAGATAAGCTTGCCATGGCCAGAGCAGTTATTTAAGCTTATCCACACCTTCACAACTTCTCTGCTCAGCTGGCCAGGGCTGGGAATCCTCCTAAGCAGAACTCTTCTTGCTGTGTGTCAGCACATCTAAATCTTGTGTCTGCCGGGCCATGGGAAGTAGGGGAAAATTATCTGCTGTGTCAGAACTGTCAAACACACAGTAATTCCGTAACTATGACCAGGTTTCTCCAGAACATTAATCATAACAGATATCGAGCCATTTTGTGCATCACCATCCCACAAAACATGCGAGGACACCAAAGCAGGCTGCACAAAATAAGCAACAAAATAAAAAAATAGTATACTAACCAACAACAACAAAAAAACAAGGCCTATAAATACTAGTTACGTGTATTTGAATCTGCACATAAAATTCCTTTTAAGAAAAGTATAGTAAGATTTTATGTTGGTTTTATTTGCAGTGAAATGGAACAATCACAGGGCAACAGGGTTAATCCAATTGCTTTACACAAATGCTATAAAAAAAACAAATCAGAGTCCATAAAAATGACTTTGCATCAGTTACTCGTTTTCTATTGATTTTAAAGTTGCTCCACATGGTGTCTGATCCTGCATTCTAAATATACCCTGATGTAGCTGAGAACATTAAAAGTCCATTGACTGCAGGGGAGGCTGGCACCTTGCAGCATCCTGGGCTGGAAGGCGGTGGAACACCTCCTGCAGCCTTGGCCAGCCCCACCACCGCCTTGGCCCGGCCAGGCAGCTCGCCCTGCACGAGCGGCGTTTCCACCTCCTGCGTGCTGCATGCCAGACACTGCCCACCGCAGCGCTCCCATCATTTCAGGAGTGGTAAGCATGGACACTGCTTCTCTTTGAAGCATTTTGGGACCTCAACATTGAAACAATGTTTTCCATTTATTGATAAACTTGCTGGTTTCAGAACAGCTCAAAGCTGTCAGGTTCCTGCAAAAGAAATCTGAAGGTTTCAGGTGAGCTCCATGGGACCTTTTTGCCGGCGTGGCAGAGCTGGCCGTGAGACCTGTCACACACCGTTCCCTGACTGCGGTGCAGGGCTGATGGCACCACCGGGCAAGAGGCAAAGTCTACAATTTTCCTGCAAGACTATTACAAGCATCAAACCAATAATCTTTAAAACCAAAAAGCTTTCTATTTTGAGCTACTGAGGAAGATACTGATAAATAACTGTTTTGCCGTTTAAATACTCGGCAGTAACAGCTGACTGTATATGCTCACAGCAAAATCCAACAGACTATTTCATGAAATTTACTGGGAACAGAACCACTGAATCTGAAATCTGCTACAATTAGGTACGTATCCCTGTTGCACCTGGATGCGATGGAGCTAAAGGTGGACCAGAGGGCTGAATGACCCAGGATAAGCTCCCTATTAAATGATCAGGGCTGAATCTCTAGGAGTAATCCCGACTCTCACTGAGGTGCACTCAAGGCTTGTTTTAGCTCTATGTTGCACTGAGGGAACGTCACTGCCTAGCCACAAAAGCAACCTGGCCTTACAAGTTCCTAAAACGACTGAGCACAGTTTTCAGATGCTCTGGTGAATTTTAAAAACCAGTTTCAGTTCCTTAGCATTCTTTAAAGATGTGGCAGAGGATGTAGAGTTACAAACTGTAATTCAGAATCATTAACATATTCAAAAAGAAGAACTGACTTTTTGCTTAGAGTCTTCAATCCGTCTTTAGTTAGATATGGCCAAGAAAAAAAATATTGCCCCAAGAAATATGATAGATACAATGAGATTGGCATTTTGACATTGAGATGCACAAAGACACATTATATTCTTCTCTCTCAATAGTTATTAACCCCATTTTAATCCAACATTGCTTTGACAATATTTCCAACCTCTTTCCGTTATTGAAAGCAGCTACAATTAACAAACATGGCAGAATTTGATCCTGAATTAATTAAAGAAAAAGTGATGGGAAACAGTATAATTCAATCACTGCACCTCATGACAACCCATAAAGGAGCCAAAATCTGTAGCTGTATCTATATTAGCATTAAAAAGAAGAGTGATGCACTTATTGCACTGATTCTCTATTTAACACCTTCTTCAGGAACTTACCCAGCTCTTAAATACATGCCATATGTCTGCCTTCCCAGTAGCTTATGCAAGGGAAATGCTTCATTTGATTCTCTGATACGAATGATTGTGCCAGTACATTTTGTTGCAGGCCAGCATTCAACACCAGTTTGCAAGGACAGAGCAAATTAGAACAAAGGGATAAAAGTTAAGAAGAAGAAAGCAAACAAACAAAAAAACATGAGGATCTCCACTTTCTTCAGCTGGTTACAGAATGTGCTCATTGGCAACCCCATCACACCCGCCTTTTCCCAGTGTAAGAAAAGCAGCACAGCCCCTTCTCAGGAACACATGGAGGGAACTAATTCTGACCATGGAGAAGAACAGGGTGACAATTTCTGTGCAGGATTTTCAGTAGGAGATTCTGAGCTCTTTAAAGAAATAATGTCTTTGCTAATCATTCCCCGCCCCCTCCTTGCACTCAGTAGAGGATACTATTTCAATACAGAGACTTTTTTGCATTGCCAAAGAAATTTCTTGTTGCTGCATGTTGAGCTAAGAAATTAAATGGTACCTAACCTTGTCAGAACTAAATAGTTTTGACAGCAATTATATCTGTTGCTCTTCAGGCATGCCCTACTACTGGCTGGATCTCTGGGACGTGATGCCCAGATTTTCCAGAAGAAACGCAGTTGAACAACACTGCAGAAAAAGGGCACCAGGGCACACCACGGCATTCAGTGGAGCTGCTGGTGCCTCTCTGCAACTAGAACAGCTTGCACCGGGTGCTCACGGTAAGACAAGTACAGCGAGGCTTGGCCAGCCGAGGAGGACATTTGCATAATGAAATGATATTCAGCAATATCCTTTTTCTACAGCATGCAGACCATAGGCCCAGACAGTCCCATCTGTGTTCCAGGTATCACTGTACTTCCAATTTCTTTGGAAATGGCTGGTTCAGAAAAACTTAGATACAGCAAAACTTTGTTCCAGGCACAAAAGTAGCAACAAAAGACATGAATATGCTTGACTGGATATTCGACTGGACATACCCAATTAAACTGTAACGAATCACCAAAAACATAAGTGCCTTTTCTGCTTATTTTTGCCCAGCCCATCATGACATTTACCAAAACACAAGTCTGAACAACAAGGAGAATGCATGTCATTAGCTCACAGTGTGACCTTTGGGACAGTCACTTCTCTGCATATAGCTTGATCCATCCAAAACTGCATGGAACTTGTGCTTGCAAAGCACAACAGGTACATATTTGTCGTGTGGCTCTAATTGCAGGAATGACGCTGGGCACCTATTCAGCTGCAGAAGAGAAGTATCAGCACAGTGAGAGAGAATCCAGCTGTGTACATTCCGGAGTCCTTTAAAATAAAAACTGTGCAGCTTTTACTTAAAGAGCCATTAACAGCACTACAGGGCTGAGATGGAAACTGGCTCCATTTCACTCCTAGGCTCAATTCCATTCCAGGCATACCACGATCAATGAACAGTAATAACTGGGAAAATAGCAAGTAATATGGAAACAATCCAAGCACCTGGTACATTAAAGAACATCAGAAAATAACTATTCAATAAACACTGAATAATATTGTCTAGTTTAACTTTCATGATACTTATGGCTACTCTAACTCAGCAAACTACCAAGACGACAAGTGAGAAATTAGTTGCCTACAAGTAAGTAGCTAAACATTGCCTAAAGTTTTGAAACTCACAAGTCTGTTTTGTAAATAAGCAGCCTTCTGAACAGCTGGAACTTCAATTTTACAGCCCTAATGAATAGTATGTTGTGAAAATAGATTAATCTTTGCTAGAGTGGAAAACTTCCTCTTTCTTTGAGTGGCAGTTTTCTGTTACCTTACATTTCCTCTGCTGGGTCCCCCATGTCCCTCTGTTCCAAATAATGCACAAAATTTGCAGTCTTGTAGTGCTAAAATCCATTATCAAATATGCTTCACTAAGCCAAATGCAATGCTCAAAGGTGGAAGGTAAAAATAAATATGCAGTCCCCTAGTTGGAAAGAAACTGGTGAGGCATACAATAAACACATAATAAATCCCAAAGCTGTTTGACAAGCTTGAAAAAAGTAAGTTAATGTTGTGTAAAAGGTACGTATTTATTCCTGGATTATCATCAGTCTTCTGGATCATGGCTCAAAGTTTACAGAGTATAAATAGATGTAATTTGGGTAGGCATTTCGTATTTCACTGCCTTTCTCACACCATGGTTTATACCAGTCCTTGCTATTTGGCTAGTCACCAATGGGCAGCTGGTAAATGTAGATGCAGTGCGCAATTGTTGTAGGTAAAGCAATGTGAGTCGTGATTTATGATAGTGTTGCCATTTCCTTCAAAAAACATGGAATTTGTGAGGAATTGGAGGAAATTAAATTTTTTAAATGTCATTCGATTTTTGTATTTGCATGTAAAAATACCTACTGGTAAAGCCCTTCCTTAAAAAAAAAAAAGAAAAAAAGAAAAAAGAAAAAGAAAGAAAGAAAAAAAAATTATTTTAAAACATTTTTTCACCAATCATGCTGGTTTCTGTGCCTATTTTTATTAAAAGTCCTATATTATTATTATTATTCTAGTATGGAAGGAAGACTTATTTTGTATTTAAGTGGTTTTATTGCTAAATCTCTCACTTTAGGAAATCATATGTTTTCTGCCTGCAGCTGAGGGCTTGTTCTGTTTTGCAATGCATTTTGGAGAAATCTTTGGCTTCAGACCAAACAATATGTATCAACATTTATATAAATCCTATGTATTATCCACTAAATCAATGAAAACCTTTCTTCCATAGGTTATGGATAAGCTCTTTTGATCAAGAAGCCTTAAAAATACTGCACGTTTATATTTCATCCAGTACATTTACAACAGTCTTTTGTTATTCATACGACACCCATTATGAAGTGGGTTTCCACCATGACTAGCTCTCCACATAGCAGCTGTAAGAAAAATAAAAAAAAATACATGCAGTTTTAGCCCACAAAAGTTTATGCTTTATCCTATGCACATATTCTGTGTGCATTTCTCCATGGACCTTTCAGTCCATGAAGATGGAAGAGGAGATTGGGGCACAGGGAGCAAGTACTCACTGCTGCTTCTGTTGTACATCTGGTCCGAGCTCCAAACAGCCCCTGGGTGACACTTCAACACTTCAAGTTAAGTGGGAGAGATTTGCTTCATTTTGCCATGTTGGGGGTCTTTCTGCAAACGCAGCCAGGGGAGGAGGCAGGGAGCTTCTGGGGAAATGGAGTGGTGAGACTGAGAAGAAATCTCCCCTAAAATCTTGTTGCATAAGTACAGGTTCTAGTGGACAAGTTGGGAATACATTATCTTAATTGGTTATTGCTGACCTTTTCGAAAGTCTCTAGTGGTGCTGCTTGGCTCCGATACTTTTTGAGTTATATGAGGTCATCAATAGTTTATGGAAATAGTTTCTGTAGCCACATCACATACATACTTTCAATTCCCGCTAAAGAAATAGCCTTCACACCAGAGTGAGTTTCCAAGAGATTTTTTTCCCCAAAAATACAAGGCACAATGACAATCCACCTCCCTTCACATCCCATGGGTCTGAAATCTTATAATTCAGTGCTGCTAGGACTGCTCTTAAGGACTAAGGACTCATAGTACAACCTTTTTTTTCTGAGGACTAGGTCCTCATCAACAAGAGTGTGAGCTTAAAGAGTATGTCCCTAGCTAGAAAGCATGGCAGACTAAGAACTGGGCAGCAACACTGACACCAAATGTGGAAAAATGGAAAAAAAAGACAGAATAGAACATATAAAACATCTTCAGGATATTTACAGCAAGGGATTGCAACACTGGAGCCCCATAAAATCCATCTCTAACAGCATCACTACTAGAGTTAAAGCCAGTAAGACATTTCCATTCCTAAAGAGAAAAGCAAGGCTTAAAGTGTAGGAATGGATTTATTTTGATTCACGCCTATTTTATTATAGACATAGCTGGAGGAAGGGAAAAAAAAGGGGGGGGGGGGGAACCTTGAGATAACTAAAAATAGTCTTTAATTAGCATGGAGACAATGGTGAATTTACAGCATGACAAATGATGATGTGAACACAGCCCCATGCTCAAGTGCAGAGGTGACAACATAACCGTAATTATGAAAGCACTTCCAATGTATCTGTACCTTGAAAGAATTCTAAGATTGGACATTTTCCAAAGTAACCTGCCACGATTCTGAAGCTAACAAAATTGAATTTGTCTCCAAGAATTAAGGTAGAGGCAAATTTTCAATAGTACAGACAGCACTTATTCCTCCTTGCTCCTCCCAACTTACCCATGCTTTTTCACATTAGTCTTGTTATTGTTGCATATTAAAATTGAAGAACTTTTCAGGCCAGCCTTCCATTTTAATTAAAGTGTGTCAGATGTTTGTCACAAAGCTGAAGTTCATTTGGTGAAAGAGAATCGGTGCGTTCTACACAGTAAAAACAAACTGCATTTAAATGTGACTCATTCCTAGTATATTGATTTTGTCTGGTGCACTGTAAATAGCCAGGCACTCGGGTTATGACTGACAACATAAAGTGCCGAGGCTGTGTGACAACTGAGTATGGTAGGCATGACTGATGTCCTTGAGCACCTGTCTTGGACAAGGGATGCAGTGCCAAGAACAGCTTAGGAAGCCAGGGTTGTAATGGGCTCTACTGAGATCTTCACAATTTGGAATAAGGCAGCATGGTGGGGTCTGAATAGTAAGGTAGGAGAGCGTTACACAGGAAGCTTTCACAGCATGCAAGATCTCTTCAGTGCAAGTACTAAATTGCCCTCAAATTGGTCATCTGTTCCCAGATGAATCTCTTTGGTAAAAGCCAAAGCCTGCAGCTGGAGGCAGAGTGATCTGCAGCATCCACGTGGCCCAGAGGGGATGCTGCAGCAAACCACCGACTTTTCCACCAGCATGCCAGCTACACTGAAGGAGGCTGACCCTCCGCTGGAGGATCGCTCTACAGTAACGTGCGAGGAATAGACTTCATAAACCCACATTCAGCTAAACAGAGGGAGCACGCTGGCTGTGGTGCTCGTGCAGAGGTTTCTCCACATGCCTAGAGAACCAAAGGACGTCAGTCCCTGGCAGTGCTCACACCTCAGCGCCCTAATGAAGCAGAGCGGGTGCCAGCAGAGCAGGGTAAGGGTCTGCTCTTCCAGTAATTAGGTTCTGAAGAAAGAGTTAATTACTTTGGCAGCAGTGTCAAAGTCAGGAGTTGGCTTTGTCCTTGGTGGCATGGAGTAGCTCAGTAGCTCAGAAGAAATGCTGAAAAAATTATGTTTCCTCTCCAGGCATCCATATCTCCAAGATCTTTCCACCAAGTATTCCCAGAGGAATTGTTCACAGACCGGTAGTTGTATGGAAGCGACAGGGAAAGGTGACCACTTGCCCTTTCATGTCACATTCAATGTTTACTTTATACTGAAAATTGGCGTGTGGATAAGCACTTAGAGGAGAAGTTGTAGCTTTAAAACATCACGTCATCAGGTCAGTCTAGACTGTTTTCTTTCTCTTAAAAATGTTTAGAACATCCAAACAACTTTCCCCCATGAAGTTCAGATTGCATCTGCAAGGTGACCAGCCCTGCTCGCTCCCTCCTGTGGGAAGGGCACACTGAACGAGATGGACCTGATGAAGCGACCTCCCAGCAGTCACACAGCGGGGTCAGCAGGTAAGGCGGAAACAGCACCGGCTCCCCGCTAAATGAACGAACAAACAGTAATATAATAGTATGCAGCATTGGATGTGCGCTTTTAATCTTCAATTCCATTTGAAGTAATTACATTCTGACTATAAGCAGGTGTATTAACCTAGTTTCGCGGGAAGCTAGGGAGAAAACATGTCCACAAAAGGATTAAAACTTCCCTGAGACTAATTCCTGGGTTTTCCTCCATGTTCGAAAGCCCATTTCTCTCTTACAGAAGGTCTCACTGCTCAGCTAAATCACAGTGATTACAGTTCATTCTTTGGTGCATTTTTCTGTTTTTATTTTCTGGTGCAAGTCATTTAACCCTCTCATTTAAAAATTCTCAGGTCTGGTTCACACTACAAGCGGGTAAAGGAAGGTTACCTTTTAATGCCATCATTTACCATTTGTTTGTATTTGTAATGGCACGCCTGCTTGTCAATTTTTTTGCAAGATAGGTAGTCACTGCAAAGAAAAGAGCAAATGTAAGACAGAGTGACTTAAGAGGGCAAAAAAAAAAAAATCCTCACTTCATTCCTTTTAATTAAATGTTACACAAATTAGAGGCAGACCTCTAGCTACTGCACTTCATGGGCCAAGTCAGAGTGAAACCTTGCCCGCATACCCAAAGATCAAAGAAATATATAAATTTAAACAAAATATGACTATGTTTCAGTCAACAGGAGTTTGTAGCCTTTGCAGGGCGCTTTTATTTCTACAAGTGTTTTTATTTCTACAGCCTTCCCCCCTGGACCTTGGAGTCAGGGCTCCCACGCAATATTCTGCAGAATGACTGTGTACATTGTTCATTTTTCTTCCAGCCTCCTCCTGCCCCCTCTTTTTGAAAATGGCCTCTCTTAAAACAACATCTTTCAGCAAAAACTCAAAGGAAGAGGCAGGGAGGAGGTTGTTTTTAAATCTTTTGTAAAAGACAAAGATTTTGAAGTATCGATTTTTCATTTTTCTGTTATTCCTCCTGGTCCTTTTGTCACAAACTTCAAACAGAATGGGTCTCCCCTTTGCTCATTCTAGCTGTAGTCTGGCCAAATTTCTGTAATCTTCTGAAAGCTTAAGAGTGTGAAAGGAACATCAAAATAAAAACTTACCCCAGAAGTTGTCTCCTGAATTTGTAAGCAGTGTTATTCATAGCCAATACTATTACTGAGAGCTGCAAGAGTTAATTTAAGAGTATTCATAAATGATTACAGTGGGGAGAATTACTCATTGTCAAATACTCGTTAAATTCAGCAGACAGAAACAAGTCGATTTTTTCTTTAAGGGGAATTTCTTGAAGGTAAAATACCCACAAAGAAAAAAATATTTTGAACTATTTTTGCTGAACAAGTCTGTAATGCTCCCCCCCCCCTTTTTTGAGTACGAAAAACTCAACAACCTGCATCTTTTGATTTTATGTGCTGTAAGTTTCCACCATTTCCTTTCTACCTCAGCCATTTAGTTTTGCTTGTAAAGGTTCTACTTTGCTTCCAGGACTAAATGCAGAAAGGAAGAATAAAAGGAAAAAAAAAATATCAGAATATCAACATAGAAACTGCAGCATGTCCATCTGCCTGCCAGTGCTACAAACTGTCCTGCATCAGTTCAGCAAAATGATGTTACTGTATGGTCAGCAATTGCTTGAAAGGCTGTCATAATACACACAAAGTACCTTGAATCTGTCCAAATTCCCACAGATCAGAGTACCTGGTAGAAAACCCCAGCCTGATGAAAGTGATGCAGGACTGGACCTCAGAGAAGATTCATGATTTCACCATGGAAATAGCCCAGAGCTGAGCTGGTGATGTTCTTCAAAGTGCAGTGCCCAGATGATGCATTACTCCCCTGAATGAAGCACCAATTTGGAAACTCACACAGCCTGAAGAAGAGCAAAGCAATTCTAGAAACTCAGTTTAAACAAGCTAAAATCTGTTCTATTTGTAGTGCCAATTTCTACTTACACATTCTTATTTTTTCACAAAGACAAATAAGACCAAAATCTGGACCCAAAATTGTCAGCAGTTCTTTGAATGCTAATTTAGGCTTTTAAAATATCCAAGTACATAGCATATACAGCATATACACATATACATCCAAGTATAGCTCAGATTTGACAAGCAACCAGAACTGGCTTTAATATGTCTGCACTCTCTGTTCTAGACCTCCCCCAGGCAGACCACAGGTCCTCCATCTGGCCCATGCTCCATCACTAGAGGAATAACTCATTTTCTGCAGAGCTGGTACTGGGGCTCGCACTCACCTGTGCGCTCCTGCATGGGTTTTGGCACGGAGTGTGGTGGCCTTGATCCAGAAGGCACCCAGATGTTAACAGTCTCCCTGGGATTCGGTACCTGGCTTCAGGAGAAGTTTGGCAAATTGTTTCTTTGCCACATCACAAAGCAAGCATTTTTTGAGTTTTTACGGAATAACTAACCTAGCCAAAATCTTCAGTGACATATTTGTAGTGTTGGAGTTACCAAATGGAAAAACCGATGACCAGCAGGTTGAAGCAATGCAGACAGTGTGATCAGTACATATGTCTGCCAGCTTCAACAAACTGTGCTGTGCTGGTTTGGCAGCACTCTGCTGCAGTGAGAGTAAGTCATAATAGCTGTAGTTAGGTGTCAGACCAAAGCCACACCAGAATTCCTACAGCATCATATAAAAATTCCTACAGAATCATATAAACTGTTTAATATTGACTATTGGTCTATAACTTGCTTTAGGGAAAGAATAGGAATATACACAATGAGCGTCTTTACAAGTGACATTTGAATAATCACTAATACCTACACTACATAGAAGCTTAAGCGGGATGTAGTTAGTCCAAACAGATTAAGGAAAGCCACATCAGGTGTGACCATTTGGACTGGATGCTTCTGATGTTGCATCTCAGACAGGCTCAGACATTGCTTTTGGTTGAAAGCAATCTCACTGCTGGAACCTAAGTCAGTCCCACAATTTGTTTCATGGCACATATATATTTCTGCAGCCCATGTGTGGCACACAGAAGCCGACAAAAAGCTTAGAATCATACTACAATGCATGGCTAAAATCTAAGCGGTGCCCTTCACAGCAAAGTGGTTTAAAATTCTATCAGATATTTGGTGGGCAAGAGTAGTTTTTCAGAGGCGACTGCTTCAACAGAAAAATTTGTCTTGCAGACTTCTAATTGTTTTTGATATGTACAGGCCTTATCCCCTAGCACTTTGTATTAGCAGTTATTTTAATTAAGCTTCCCAAAAACTAATTTCAGGATTTTCGTTTGATACACTTCATCCACTGAAACAGTGTCAGCTCATCCTTTTAAAAAATTTATGAGCACCTCTCTGAGATTTGTACACTAGGCATAAGCTGTGCAGCTACCTTAGGATTGTTCAGTCTTAACACAAATACTTACAAAACTTCATTACCTTATTACAGCAGCTAAAATTTCCCGGAATTTTATTATGCAGGATAGTAATCTGCATGGCAATTAACCAGCAATTAATTACTTTAAAATATATTCAGTTGATCACTTGCGAATGGGAGGACTGCTTATTTTGAATTTTAAACAAAGACCAAGACTTTGAAGTAGCACAAGGCAACTTCAGCAAATCCTTTCTAATAGCTCCTGTGACATCAGGCCCAGTTCCTCAATTCTGGCATTAATGAGCATGTGGCTATTTCCTTTACTCATGGTAAAGATCACTATTACCAATTTTATTGCAGTGATGCTAGGGAACAGCAGTCTTGGATAGCAGTCATCATGTGCAGCGTGCTGTACAAATGAAATATAACCCCCGCATCAATGATTTTTCAATCTAAATTACAGGATTTATGTTTGTAGACAGACTTTCATAGGGAGGAATTAACCTTCTATATCTTATTTGGTATCAGTGGTTTGACACATATTATTGTTTATGAATCTTTAATAAGATTTTAACATTAAGATGAATTTTAGCGGCCCATTTGAAAACTCTGATAAGGATGCATGATATATATAAAACAAATATTTCATATATTTTACTATTACAGCTCTTCTCTCCCTACTTATTTTGCATTTAATTTTCTCCAGTGGAGAAATGGAGCCGAAACCTTCAAACTCTGGAAATAAGCAAATGTCCTTTTTATCAAGTGAAAAATAAGCTTTTAGATGAACTATTCTCTGTAGAATAGTTCCTCCATGGGCAAATAAAACCACAAGGAAAGGCATGTTATTGAATCATTTTCATGGATATAATATTCTTCCTTTTGTATCTTCTGTGTTAAACTACTTCAAAGTAACTTTAGAAAGATACAATAGATTTTTAAAATGATGAGTTAGATTCTGACATTTCTATTTAGATTCTGACATTTCTATCTATTCTACTAACTCTCAGCATTTAAACTCCCATTCCCTCATCTTATATCCTTTTATTGAATAACATAAAGAAGGATTTTCTAGGGTTTAAGAGAAAATATTTGGTGGCGATGGGAAAATGGGAAAGACAGTCTACCAGATGTGTGTACTGCTTTCTTCTTCTTGGTATCATCAAAATACCATAACCATAGGAGCATTTTCCAAACCACAAAGAGAACTCATTAGTACATCATATTTGCAGTAACAAGTTGTACAGACTTATAAAATGTCTGCATTTATACTGGAAACTAGAAATTGCTGTTGAAACCCAGGAAAAATGGTTTGGAAGTCATTGTATCTATGAAAAATTAGTGCTAAATTATAAAACAGATACATTTATTCTACTATTCATAAATGCACACATGTGTCTCTTTTTTGTGCTTAATATAAGGCATACTTAAAACTTGGCCATCAAATTGCCATGTTTTTCTGTGTTTCAGTGGGACGTTGTAGGCCATAAAGACCCATTCTGTCTTCATGTGAGCTGTGAAATGGCTCTGTACTGGCTCTTTGCCAACTGGTTGAACAAAAGCAACAATTCTGCTCTTCAGGGTTTAAGCGCATGGTCACTGCAGCATCTGTAATGCCCTTCACTCCCTCTTCAGCTTCCCTGGTAAAAGCTCTCCCTCATCGCTTCAAAATACATGACCCTATTTTATTCCTGTTTTCCAGACAGGTCTTCTTCTGACAATGGCTACCTGAATATTCTCATGGTGCCCTCAGACTGTGCTCCCGTTCAAAGCCAAGGGAAGCTTCGAGCCATGAAGACCACACTTACGAAGCTTTCATCAGCCAACACAAATCCAGTGATGATGCCTGGACTTGCTACATTTTCAGATCTGTCTGAAGGAGAATTTGAATTTTTTCCAAGTCTTTTCTTAATTTTTTTTTTTTTAAGTATCCAAATACTCAAGGGTACCACGACAGTCATCTGCAGCCCTGCACTTTTGGATGCTTTAGACTAAATTTGGTTTGTGAGTCATATCAGAACTTCTGCTGCTTGCTTATGGCCAGTTCTCCACCTCTTCTCCCTCCAATGTCCCATGCCCCGGTCTCCTGGGCACCTGATGAGCGCTTTGCAGAATCCATCACTCTTGCTTGTGCAAATTTTACCTTTCTTTTTTGAAGTCCCACCGATGTGAATACTAACACATACACCATTGTGCAATAGCACCACTGCATAGGGCTGATACTACAAAAAAATTGAAGTGACTATTTTGCCTTTGAATTCAATTATACAACTTTGATAGCAATAACAACCGCCAGCCTGACCAAGCAAAAGGAATACAGAAATCAAAAGTGCACTTCCTGCAAACATAGAGATGGAAAAATAAAAACAAGCATTTCTCAGTCCCTCCTCCTGTCCCCTCCAGAGCCGAAGTTTCCATTGCTGCCGTGATGTAAAGCCCTGTGAAAGGAGGAGAAGGATCTCCCTGCCCTCTGCAGCCCACGCGGACGCTGGCTCTGCCGGGCGGGCAGGGGGAGCACTAAATTCTCTCTTCAGGCCACTTGGCAGAACTAATCTCTTTTAATCTGCTCTCTTTATGGCATCTCTTTGGCCTGACAAAACTCCAATTTATTGACTGTCAGGAAAGACCTCAAGGTCTATATCTTTCTTCAGTACTTCACTTTCTTCAGCGGTGTTGAGTAGCAAGGGAATGGATTGTAAAGGAAGCATTTTGCTCCCTTAAACCTCATAGGGTTGGATAGCATTATGCCGATATTTAGCATTACTCTAAAGCAATATGAAATTTATATTTATTTGACAAATTGAGTAAAAATTAGGACTCTTTGTTTCCTTCAAGCAATGTTTATCTTCATATAAGCAAAAGACAGAATGGCACAGAATAGAAGAGCTTAAAGTAATTAATTTTTATACTGAAATCAACAGGTGCTTGTACCAGCAAGCCCCAGGTCAGACCCAGGGACAGTTCTGCTTTGCCCCATTTTCTATAAAACTTATTAGAATTATTACTACATAAGCTGGGTTTAGCACTCTCCCATATTTTTCAGGGGAAAAGAAAGAGACATCATCTCAGGGCTGCGTGACAGCTTACCTGATTAGTCCCAGGGCTCTGACTTTATTGATTCCCTCCCCAACGCGATCTCTTGTGAAGAAGAGTGTGCATTCTCTGAAGTAGCTAGATGCAGAGATCGAAAAGAAGAGGGACTTGAAAAGTCATAGGATAAAAATAATTACCTTGCATTCTGAAAATTTCTCTCTCTCTACATATATATATATATATATATTATTTTTTTTTTTTAACCAAATCTGACAAGACTAAATGAAACTAATTAGTTATGGAAAAATATTATTTATATAAGATTAGTTCTTAAAGGTCTTCAAAAAGATATACATTAACATAATATTGTAGAGGGCAATTGTTAAATATTAACTGCTTTGGCACAAACAGATGAGGAAAATAAAGGCAACTTTAGCACTTTTACAGGTCAAAACCTAAGATGCAGCTAGACCCAGGGATTCATGCAAGGTCACAAAGACAGCCTGCAGCAGGAGCACAAAGTGAGCACTGATATTTTGCATACCAATCCAGTGCTTTCACCACCAGCTCATCCTTTCTGTCCTAGTTCCCTGAACCAATTCTACCAGAGTTATCACAGGACAGAATTTGGAATTTAAATGCAGTTACATGCCATGTTTACCATCTCACCCCAAAGGCTTGAATGGAATCAATCTGAATAAAGGTATTCACATGCATTCAAGCATTTGCAGAACTGTTCCCTGAATGAGAAATATTTTAAAACACATACCCTGAAAGGGGGAAAATATTTGGACCACTCGTCTGCTCTGTGTATATGTTGCATCCATAAATCGTAAACACGAGGTAAAATTACTGCAAAGCCTCGATGGAGCTTGGAGTCGAAAACGATCTGTTTTGGTCTGCTGGTTTGAAAATGGTTTTCTTGATGAAACTCGTGAGTCCACTGGAGACTGAGACACAGATGGATGAGCTGAGCATATGATAAACCTGCTGCAAGAGTTTGTAGTTAATTGTCCATCATCTTTTTTGTCTCACCATAAAAAATTTCACGCCCACCTTGCACAGTAAAGGTAACCTGAGTGTCATAAACCATTTGTCTCCTGTGCTTTCTTTTCTGCATTATCCGATCGGTCTTGCTGTTAGAATGCTGTTGAGACAAGACAAATTTGCTGAGCCTTTTTACAGATGAAGCACACTGCAACCTTTATCAAATGATCTCCATTCTCTAATGAGAAGAAACACCTTCCAGAGTCATTTGCATACTAATATCTTTATTTCTAAAACAATAAGCAGGCTGTAACTCACAGAGCCTTTAGTCAGAATAGAGTGATTTCATTTGCATGAGCAAAGCATGGAGAGCTCACAAAGAAAACATGCTCCTTGCCAGGGGAACGTAGGATGCCTTATGCGCAGCAGAAATGGGGGCTGAGGACCCAAGGCCACGTGGGAAGACACAGCATAGAGGGGTGGGGGTCCCACTGAGTGGGAAGACCCAGATGCTGCCTCCTGCAGAAAATGGGGTGCAAGGCTGGTAGTTAAGCCACAGGCCAAGAGGCCTTGAAAATGGGATCTGATACCACAGATACCATCAGTGCTTCTAAAATGCATTTATCTCTGGCTACATTTCTCTCTCACTCCTTTTTTATTATTACTTGGGGACAAAATATTGCAGAAACGGGTCATTTCAGGGCAGTGCAGTAGTCCTCCTCTGAGCAATAAGAAAGACAAAAGAATGTCTAACCACTGCACTTCTAAATCTGCTTTCAGAAATCTACTTTTTCACTTGGGCACCACAACACAGAAAGGCTGCGCTTTGCTGCGGCACGCAGACAGTGTCAGGCTGCTGGGGCCAGGTCTCCTCCTGCCTTCCAGCATCGCTGCGCACCTGGCCGAGGTCCTTGCGCTGAGTCACCTCAAAGAAAGCTGAAACCCTCTCTGGATCCTAGTGGTGTTTCCCAGCTGACCATCTAGAGGCAGCCAAAAGATTTGGTGATGTCAAAGCTCTCCCAGAAAACAGCTTTTCTTAGCAATGAGGTACTTTAAGGGGGAATGAGCAAAGTAAGTCTAATGGGCAGTTAAAGGAATTAGCCTGAATTTCCCCGGTGTGCTTTAGAGTTCACAGCCCTGATTTACAGGATTTAAATCTTTGGCAAATAGATTTTCCCTGCTCCTCTCTCAGCACTGATACATTTAGCCACTCCAGTACCAGGAGAAAGAGCACGGTGCTTATTGCTCTTGGAAAGCTTTTGGAAACCAGAAGGGCTCTGCTGAGCGCCGCCTTTTAGAGCTTGCTGAATATAAGCAGAAATGGCTCGTGGGAGAGGAAAAAACTCTTCTAACAGACTCCATACAGCCTACCCCACAGCACCAGCAGCAACACTGCTAATTGAAGAGGGGCCTATATAATTGATCCAAGATTGTGCCTATTTTAAGCACTTGAGAATGACTAAAAATAGTCGTCTGTTGAAATAAGGTCTAGGCTTGAAATAATCTTGTTAGCATTAGGAAACATCGATCTCTTACAGGCTCCTGTGAAAGTGAATTACAGGTTCAAAAATAAGAGGAGCCATTCCACATTATGTATGTTTTCTTCTGACTGTATTAAAACAAACACTAAATGAACGGTGTTTTTTTTTTCCCATATCTTTCAAAAGGCTGCCACCATATGGGGGATTGGTTTTAATACAAGAATCATTTTTTTCTTTGCAAATAGGTCTTACTGTAGCATCATCATCATCTCTGTGTCTAAAAGGGGACAGCACAGCAGATCATTGAAGGAGTTGTGGTGCTGCACAAGGAATAATTACACAGAAATCATTCCATGCCATGAAGGGCTTAGGGCTGTAATTACCTTCCTCGTTAAAAATCTGTATTTACTGCTTTACTGTTTTTTTTCATTTGAGTTCTAAGGAGTTCTGTGTATTTGGGGCAGTATAATTTGAATTCTGCTGCACTTTGGCTAAATCTACCAACTTTCCATCTCCATACTTTAAAGGATTTATGTCACTGATTTATTTTCTCATCTTGCAGCCTTAAAAGCTTAAACATCCATAATGCTCATCAACATCTTTTCACAGTGAAGATCTGTTTTTCTCACTCACCATTTTATCAGTGATGTTGCAATTAGCATGAATTATTTAATGGGTATCCATATGGAAGCCAGTAATGTCCATGATATCAGGAAGAGCGGCCTAGTCCCAGGCTCAGCGCATTGCTTAGAATGCACACCTGCACATTACCCCACCTTTGGGTAAAAATGTAAACCAAAGTAAGACATTTCATTTTTTCTGAACTTCTATTGGAATTCACTATTCAGCTACAGAAAACGAGAGATGGTGACCCACATCAAAGTGGGAGAGGCAAAGCGAGGGAAGCGTGAAGCCTTTCCTCGCATCAGAATTTCTCTGCAAGACCCTATCATACACTGGAGCAGCTCCAGTGATAATCATGTGGCCATATCAACTTACATCAGCTGAAGAACTAACCCTAAAGTTGTACATGAACTTGATAAATAAAGGTAACTCTTCATATCTCTGTGGAACCAATCGAGCGAGAGACTTGTCCTAGCAAGTGACAAATGTTATCTAAAGATGAAGTTCCAATCTAATCCGAGTGTTTGTTCAACAAAATACTGAAGTACCTGCACACAAAGGTTAAACAAAGAACTTTCAAGCAATGCCACTCCTCAGCTGCACTCTTCTTGCAGACACAAGTCCAAAGGACTAATTGAGATAGATGACGTGCTGGGGGGGGCTGTCAGAGCAATGTCCTGGCCCCCTAATGCGCACGTTCCCTCTGCCCCCACAGGCAGCTGCTGGACAATAACTCAGAGCTGACTCACTAAGAACCTGCAACTCTGTAGATTCCCCGTCAGTTAAAAACTTCTCTTTTACGCAAGCATTTGTTTTACCATTTGCATGCCTCAAAGATAGCAACCACTGCATTTGCATGCATTTGAAATGCAGAAAGGGCAATTAGAACACAAACATGATGTGAAAACAAAGCTTCAAGGAAGGAGCTTCTGCCACAGCCGCCCAGAGCTGGCTTGGCAGCCGGCGTGCTGCGGAGGAGGGAGGTGGGCAGCGTGTGACCGGGCTCGCTCCGCAGCGGGCAGTGATGCTCTCCAGCTGGTGTGGGGCCTCCTGACCACCTGGCGGCCCACCCCTGCCAGCTGAGGTCAAGACGAGTCAATGAGGCTGCAGCAGTCTAGAGACTGGATGTTGTGGCTGGTGTTGCCCAGTTTGAAGCTAGAGAGCTCGAGTGCCCAGAGCAGTCCTGGAATTGCACTGCACTGAGAGCAAGGCTGAGCGCTCGGGTTCAGCATGCTCACTGGGCTGCCAGCAGAAACTAGCTGTCCCCTTCCAAACGGGACATGGAAGTGCCACAACCTGTCCTCTGTCCAGATATCTGCAGAGCATTGCTGAAGCCCAAAACTAGGGATGTCCGCCTGAAACAGTTCAGTACCAGGCTTATTTGCCCTTCAGAGCATGCATCTGTATGTCTATGCTGAGCAAACACCACTGTCTGGGCTCTGTGCATCTCTGCTGTTTGCAGAGCATTGCTTTGAAACAAGAATTGCCAGATTGCATCAAGCCAAAAGTCCAGATAATCCAGTTACTGGCAGTGTCTCAGCACTAATACATTTTCAAAGCAAAAACCCATACAGTTTTTTGATACAGATACCGCCTTAGGTACAGAGGAATTTATGAGGAAGCTCAGCCTTTGAGAATCAAATTTCCTTTTTTTTTTACTGTTGGCCCAAAAGAGTCACGATAATTTTCAGATAATTAGGAAGATGGAATTTGAACCAGGAACATGCAAAACTATAGGAATTGGCTTCATAGATGAGAAAAAAGTAGGCTTACATCTTCCCTGGATCAACCACAGAGCTACCCAGGATACAGTGAGCATAGCATCAGAATAAAAATGAAAGGTGAATTTCTGATGCCATAAATATATGAATGGGAAAGTATTTTTTTCCTAGCTCTTTTGTTTGCTCAGAATGCTGTTGGAAATAAGATATTTTTAAACTTACTAGGAATCCCTCCAGCTTAAATATTTTAAATACATATAGGATCAGATGTTTACTTGATCTATATAAATAAGTACATCCTGTATACTTCAGTGGATCTATATTGATCCATACTGCTGAGAATCTGGCCTATAGATTTTAAGTTAGTCTTCCTGTGGCCCAGGGAATACTTTAAATTCTTTTATCCTAATAAACCTTTTAGAAGGACATGACTTTTATACCCTCCAGTGTCTCCATATGCAAGGAAACTGATATTTCTACCCTTTACAGCTTACAGGCAAGGAAAGCAAGAGTGTTGGCATGTGGGTGTTTTTTTTGTTGTTGTTTGTTTGTTTTGTTTTGTTTTAACATTTCATTCATTAAAAACAGAGAATTTGAACAGAAACCCCTAGGATTGCAATCTTTATATGAATAGGATGGAAAGTGACCCCAATATTGGATTTAAGGTTAGGGCTGACAAGACACTATTTGGAGTATTCAGTCAATCTCTGCACAGTCAATTGACACCTTTGCACAGAATTTCAGAATAAAATAACATTTTTGCAGTTAATGCCAAATAATTTCTTATTACAGATATGAGATGTAATTAAATTAAAAACAAAATTTTCACAAAAATTTGACCAAGCAGTCTATACTCATCAGATTTCCTTCCCTCCACTTCCTGTTACAGAATGAGTGTCACCTCAGCTCATCACGTTACACGTACAGATTTGGAAGAGATTAAATTCTGCAGCGCTTTTCTTTTGAGTACTAAGAATCTTTAAGGAGAAAAAGCAAACAAGTTTTGAAGATGGGCAGTTCGTCTACTGTAGTCAACCAGCGCCCCACCATTGCCACCCAATGCAGTCAGCAGAACCATGCCTTCCATTTTGAACACCTGATTTGTTAAAATTCTGAATGCTTTAAAAAAAAAAAAATCAAATATCCAGTACAATATGTCGAAGCTGCTTTGAAATTGTGAATTGTCTTATAACAGCAAGCAAACTTACTTTTAAGACCACACAACCATCACAGCAGTGGGATGGATGCACACAGTGTCTTTTTCAGGCAGCTTTTCCAGCAGTCAATAGCTTTAAGAAAATAGATAAAAACTGTCTTCAGCTTTAGTTCTTACATATTATTTAGTGATATATCTATAAGCATCATAGAAGTAATAGAATAAAAATACATTACTCCAATTAACCCATTCATCAATGTAATCAAATAATCAGTCAGACTTTGTATAGACTATTAAGCATAAGAAAACAGAAGATTTTAAAGATTTTAAGCCCCATTTGTAAAGGTCTTTACAGTCACAGCATGGGCAGGTTGAAAAGTTTATGCTTATATTTTCACAAAACTACACAAGCCAGCTCTTACAACAATTTAAAAGATAAGAAAGAAAGAAAGAAAAGGCTAAGGGACAAATATGCACACACACAGGCCTGATGACAGCATACACTGCGTTACATAGTACACACATGCGCACATGCATACATACCCGCACCTTTGCACAACTGTGAAATCCCTCATAAACGGGCACTTTTGGGGGGGTCGCCTGTTGTCCCAGCTCCGCGCACAGCCCCACTACACCTCGGGTATTTTCTGCCTTCTGAGGCCACCACGTAAATCTGTACGTTCCTGTTCACGGTGGTAGAGCTTCCCTTCGGCACGCGAAGAGGCAACCTGCGGGGCCCTTTCAGATGTTGGGCAGAGGCATCACTGCTTAGCTTAGAGGCCAGCATTTGTATTTTATTTCCATAGTGCCACTGGATTTTACTAACAATCATATTCCAATCTGAGATTTTATTTGCTTCATAAATTCAGAGAGTCTCCTTTATTAGCTGATACAGAGCTTCCGAACACTCCAGCTCTAGAATAGCAGAAGTCAATAGAAGTAATAAATTCAATGTACTTGTCCTATTTTTCCTTGATCTGGCTCTACCATTCCCCTGAAATCCTGGCACCACCAAAATGCACAGCAAGTGCCCTCCACAAGTCACTAGGAGAAAGGAAGAGAGAGAAAACAAGTAAAAGAGGAATGACTTAACCACCAAAACTTACCTGGGTGTATGCAGCTCCATCCTGAAAGCCCAGCAGCTTGCAAACAGAACCAAGCAATTTTTTTGGCTGCAAAATATTATGGCACACATTGCCTTATACACATGAATGAGGATTTTACCTGGCCATAAGACCATACCTCTTGACTCCAAGAAAATCAGAAAAAATAAATTGTGTAAAGAAAGTCATTACGACTAAAATTTTTATCATTAGCAATAAGAGGTTTAAAAAATGCATTGAGCAATTGCTTGTTGTGCTCCCCCTTCCACAGCCTCAGGAACAGGCAAAACATTCTGTACGTTGTTGATTGCTGTGAAATGACTGGAGCTAAAATGAGGTTTCATATTTAGTACGTGTTTATTTCACTCCCCATAAAGTAAAATGTGCCACCGTTTAGAAATAATGTATTCACAGCCCTGAATATTATAGTGAACCCGTTATTTTTATTGCTTATCGTGTAAAGAATACTTCGTATTTAGGTAACAGTGTTGTTACAAAATAAATAACCAGGTAGGATGCAGCATAAAAATCCTAGGTGCAAAATACACATACAATTATGTGCGTAAACAACATAGGAGTACACTGTTACTGCTCACAGAAGTTTTATAACTGCGAGAATAATCCCTTATTTGCATGTACAATTACTCCAACTGCATAAGCAATTACATCAATTGTCCAATTACATCAACTGTTTTTCCAATGAACTACAAAAAAAAAATTACACATTTCTCTTTGCTGTAATAAAAATGCAATTTGCATACAAAGGAAAAGAAAAAAAAAAGATTTCTGTCTTCTGGGATATGCAATTAAACTACCTTGGGGTATTCTGCTTTTCTGTTCCTGAAAGAAGTATAAGAGTTTCCATGGTATAAAAAAAAAAAAAAAAAAAAAAATGCCTGGGACTGTTTTACAACTTGGGCCTTAGCAGTAATATTTTCTCTTGGGTCACTGTAATTACTGTATAGTATTCCATTGTCATCAGAGAAATTATTTTATATTTACAATTAAGACAATGTAGTCTTGGGGCACCAGGTTTTTTTAATAGCATTCTTTTTCTCTACAAGCACGTGGATCATTAGGAATCACATCTATTTCATTTCTCTGAAAACTAAAATATGCAAAAAAAAGTTCTAAATTCCAGTCTAGAATTATATTCTCAGAATTACCTAACATCTGCTGTTTCTAACAGCTCAACAGGTGGGAGGAAATCCCTTAATCTACCCATCATCAAATTAAACTTGTGAAATGATAACATCTTAAAGTGCAGCTAGAAATAAGAAGTTTTGGACTTGTGCTTCCCCGCTGGCACAAAAGGAGGGTGCACTTCCCCCTGCCACATGACCAGAAGCAGCTGACGGCCAGCAGAGAAGCAATGGGGTGACACATCCTCATCCCAGCCCTCATGTTCCCTCTCCCCGCCCTTACCCCGGGGCTCCGCGTGAGGTGGAGCCGGGCTCGCAGTGGCGATTGCTTCAACAGCCCCAGGAACCTCACTCCTGTGGAAATCGGACTGCAAAATGCTTCAGACAAAGCAATCCAATTCAGAGAGCAAATGAGGCTTATAAATCCCGATATTCAGGACCAAAACCGCAAACAGTTTATGCTGACCAGGCAGCATGCCATGCAAGCAGATGGAAGCCTGCGTGTTCATATGTAGCCGAGGTACCACACATATGCAACCCAATATGGACATCCAGCAGAGGGTTTCCACTGGGGAATGCTGAAATTCCTGTCTGGATCATGCTCCCATGCCTACAGAATGGATGTTCTGTCTCTAACCCTATATTAAATTTTAAATGTTAAAAAAAAGAAAATGACTTTTGTCTGCCTTGATAGATGAATATTCAACCTGGAGGAACCCAGTTATGCTCCTGCTTGAGCTGAAGAGCAGCAAAGTGAACCAGCAGCCGCTCTGCATTTCCCTCCCTCAGAAGCAGATGGAGAAAAAATGCCGTAGAAGGGAAGAGCCTGGTGTAGGTGTAATCTGTATGTCAGTTAAATTCAAATCCTTGTTGGGTTACATTGGCCTGCCAATAAAATACACGTTCTCTCTGTCACTTACACCCCTATTTAAGAAAATAAAAAAGGTATTATAGCATTGATTAAAGATACTTCATGGGCTTTTGCACTTTTTAGAGGAACATTGTTAATTAAAATGGCATAAAAGTACTGGATCTATTTTTGCTTCAGTAGCTTATGCTTTCAAAAATTAGAAATGCTTATATAACTTTTACATAAAGTCCAAATTTAAACACACACAAATACATCTGTCACTGGAGAATACAAACTGAAAACATCCATTTCGTCTCAGTCCATTCTCAACCTCCTTAAAACTGACTCAGTCCCTGGATGAGGAAGCTTTTCCCCCCCCCCTCTGTTGTTCCAGGACCTGCCTCGGCCCACCGGCCAGCCCGGCTGCAGAAGGGGGTGCGCGGAGGTGCCGGCTCCGCACTGGGGAGGCCGTGCCCAGCACCGGGCAGCAGCCAGTGCCCTGCTCTGGAGGAGCCGTCCCGCGGGAGCCCGCCCTGCACACCCCGCTCCTCTCCCGGCACGGCGCAGGGCACCTCTGCTCCTGCCACCTTCGGGGCAGTGTCACCTTACATATTCGTTAGTTTCAGATCTAGTTGTCCACTTCCAGAGGCTTTCCACATCTGGTTATTATCTAACAGCACATGCTGAAATCAAGCCAAAAGGACCAGAGTATGCAGACTTGATCAGGTCAAGACATATCAGAGCTCGGTTGAGCTCCAGTCTGAATCCATTCCTCTCCCCCAGCAGACACATACACACGAACTCTCATCTAGAGGCACTATGTATTCAAACAAAACATAAAAGTTTTCTGCCAGAGAACAGGTTTTTCTTTTTTTCTTTTTTTTTTTTTTTAATACCCTCCTTTTTACTGTGGGATAATTAAAAGAGCTGTGATCATGCAGCTAACAGCTTCCTGCAAAGAAAACTGGAGCTCCCAAACACCACGTATTTCCACAGCTGAGGTGTGGCCATGGAGTTTATGAGCACCTAAAGGAAGCCACTTTTGCACAGTGGCTCTGGTTGAGAGCTTTCCAAAGAACAGTTACTTGCGGTGGGAGTCTTCTTGTGCCCTCTTCAGGTGCCCGAACGGTGCCTCGAGTCCCAGCCCACAGCTGGCACGATGGCTGCAGGCTCTGCGTGAAGAGGCTGGTGGACAGGCCCTGACTTCACCTCAGGAGCATGAAAAACCAACATGTGGGGGAGCTGATGTCGGTGTGTGTGTGTTCACTTGGACTGCCCAGGGTCCTCAGGAATCAAAATCAGCTCATAGACAACAGGGTGGGCTTTGGGTTTCTTTTCTTGCTTTCCTTCATCTACCAGAAAAAGGTAGGGTTGGATAATTTTTGAAAAAAATCTCTTTTCTTCATGATAATTCTTATTCTTGGCCTCAGTCAGTTTTGTTTTCATGTGTAAATATGTGCGTAATTGTGTATAGGACTGAGATTTAAACATTAACAGAAATCTTTATAAATAAATGTCTTAAAAATAAACAAATGCAGAAAGCAAAATTCTTTAAATTGTATTTACTGATTATTGAAACAATTGCTGTGGGCTGAATGCCTGGCTCCTCTGTCAGGGAAAGTTTGCTGTAATTTCACTGTGGGCAATGTAGTGTCTCAGCATGGCTGCTTACCAAACGTGCTTTTTGTAGAGATGCTTGTAATCAGTTCAGGATATATTGACTTATCTGTGAAACAATTTTTGCATGAAAACATGAAAAAAAAAAAAAAAAAGAGGAGAGAGCTCTGAGACTTCCCCAGAGCAGAATGAGAACAATTCTCCACTGAGCAAAAGGCTTTGGGGAATTGAACGTGCAACTGCACATCAGCTTTACAGTCCGACATTTACTACACAGATGAGACAATTAGGATTATTGGATGTTTGCTTGGGAGCAGCTGGTGATGCAGGGCAGCCGACCACAAGGTAAATCTATCAAAGTGCCAGCAGTCCATAATTATAAGCATTTAAGCACCTGAAACGCATAAGACCTCAATGCACAAACAGTTGTTTCCTCTGAGTTCATGGTTTTCCACATGCTTCTTGTGGTGTCTAAACTCCTCAGATATCAGACTAGGAAGCTAAGCAAGGGAATGCAATGGAGACAGCTCGGTCACTTTGTACCGACAGGATTTGGCATTCTCATTTGACCCCACACAGGCTGTTGAAGGCGCAGCCTCGGGCTGATGGTTTCTGGCCATACAGAGCCTGCGCTGGGCCTGGAGATTGACTTAGATAATTGTTTACTCCTTAATTATGCACAAGCTACCTTTAAAGTGGGAGAAAAGGAGGGATAACTGTGCTCTGCAACATGTTGTGGGGTTATTTTCTTTACCCAACATTCCTCTCCCCTTTTCCTTAAGATCACTGGCTGCTCTCATCTAAGCTTCTTCGAGTCCCACTCCGAGTCTGTGTTTGAGCCATTTGAACAGATCTGTTAATTATGTTTTAATTGGTTCCCCAGTGTCACAATACTTCAAAGCAGAAGCTCTAGAAACCATTTAGAGTTCTGGGACAAGATTAAAGTTATTTTTATTTTAAATTCACTTTACATGTAGAAATATAGAAGGGAGATATTTCATTAAATAACAGGGATTCTCTAGACTTTAAAGCTTTTGCTTTGAGCAAATTGACTGGATAAAGTTATTACTGAAACCTTTTCAAACAGACTATTCAGGCTTTGCACTGTCCACAGAGCAGTTACTAGTTTGTACCTCGGTGGTTTCAAACATCATGACCCTTTGATATCCAACCTACAGTCCTATTTTTAATGCTTTGCTCCAGAAACAAATGTCAGTATTCTTTCCCCTTTACAAGTGCAAATCTTCAAGGTCCTGATTCAAGGGATAGACTTAAAGATGTGCTTAGATATATTCTTAACTATAAATATGTGCATCAGTTCCAGAGAAGACTATGAACTTACACATATGCTAAAATGACCTCCTCACAAGCTGGTCCTTCTCTGCTCAGCAGAGAAGATGTACTCCTCCCACTCAGTAGAAATGCAATTGCATGTGCACCCAGCTTTTTCCAATGAAATTTGCGTTATTCACCAAAACCTCAAAATAAATTAATGCACAAATCATCCAGCTCATTGAGCATATATTCAAAGACACAAGTATATATATCTATATATATTCAATACATTTACCTCATATTTTACTATTATATTTTAAAAATACCTATACCTAAAACATATCTTCCTGATTGGAAACCCAGAAAAAAAAGGACTACATTCACAGGAACTGCAGCATATGAACTATGCAATTCATTCAGCTGCTGTACTACAGACTGGGACTTCTCATTGCCAACCTCTATTTTCTGCAATCAGACTGAAAATGTCTTCAGTCTTATAAAATTTCCTGCTGCAGAAACCAAAGGTGAAAAATTATTATTCCATGCAAAAGTGAAAAGAGTTATAAAGTCCATCCCCCAACATTCCCAAAGAAAGGTCACGCTGTGGGCTTGAATGGGATGCAAGTACCCTACACAGCAGCTTTGCTCTTGTGAAGAACATGATGATGGGTATAAAGACTAAGGAAATAAAAGAATGAATATCATTAGTTGTAGGAGCAACAAGAATAACCTGTTGGATGCCTGTGCTTTGCTCTGATGACTTAAGGAAGGCAAAGCGATTTTTTAAACATTTCCCCAAAAGACTACAATTGCACATGGCACCAAACTGCAGGTGCAAAATCAGGGAATAAACCAGAGCTTTAACAGGTGCGCGGGAGCCTTTCGGCCCAGGGACATGTGCCAGCCCTCGGCCGGGGGGACCGAGGCCGTCAGGGCATGGGACAAGTAAAGGAAACCATATGCGGGTGGTTTCTGGAGGGGAAGGCTTTGGGAGAGGAGGAGGGAGTTAGGGATCACATGTTGGCTTGGACAGGGGAGAGGAATGAAGGAGCGTGTTCGAAACTGGACACAGTTTAATCATTACCTGATTTTATAAGAGCAAAATATTAGCAAGTATTATTCCTGCACCTGGAAACAACGTGGAACAGGCACCTGACATACGGTACAGCCTTGATATGTGCATCCGGGCTGTCTGCACCAAGCGGTCCGTGCTTCAGCTCCTGAAGGAAAAGCGAATCCCTTCTGTACTCAGCTCCCAGTGGCAGATCCCGGTGCTGGGCCCCTTTTGTCTGGGCAGCAGCTGACACATGCATAAGTAAATTCAGTTCTAAAACAATTGATAAAAGTAACAGAAGAGCTGTACATTGAATTTTGTCAATTACTGGTGTAGGAAACACAAAATAACAACGCATTCCTACAGTATATTGTGATTCCCCCAGAGCAAAAAGAGACCAGTGAAACTCCAACAGCAACTCACGCTTCACTGGGGGTGTGGGAGGGCAGCACTCGCTATCACTTGAACTTTTAAAATTTTTAATTAGCCTCTGCTGATTTCTTTGGGGAAACTTTGAGAACCGGTAGGAAAGTTCCAGAGGAGAAAGAGAGTTGGAGCGGACCGCCGAGCGGGCAGCGAGATGTGATGGCACCGAGCAGCTTGCAACACAACGTCCCTGGAGAAACAAGCTGGCGCTGGGAGGGATAACAGGTGCTGCTAGAGACCTATCCAGCAGACACAGATTTTGCCTCCAGGGCTGTTCCCAAAGAAAGTACCTGGCAAAGCGGAGGCTTCAATACCACCTGTCTTTTCCGGGGGGAGCACGTGGTGGTGTTTGGCCACAGGCAGCGGCAGGGGCATCTGCTCAGCGCTGCACGCAGGGACGGCTGGCGGGCAGGCAGAGGGTGCAGTCACTGTGGATCTATGCACTCCCTGTTGCTGCAGCAATGAAAGCAAATCCAAGGCCATCTCGTGGTGGACTTTGTCCCGGTGTGGTAGAACTGAGCTGACACAGATACAAACATTTCTGCTAATGGATTCTTGCTCCATCGCTTTAATTGCAGTAGCAGTTGATAGCAACAAGAAACAGAGGTTTAAAATCCATGTGACTGCAACACTTCATGTTTGAGATTCTGAGAAGTACCAAGTTTTAAACACACCCTGGAGACACCAACAGTGGTACTGTCATACCAGGGTACACAAGAGAATTCATGTAGCATGGTTCGTGCAGAAAATACCCACTGAAAAATTACATTCATATTTGCCTTGCCAGAGGTAAAACAAAGCACTCAAAAAGTTCCTATCGTGCTGACACTGAAACAAATACCTGTGATTACTATTTCAAACACTACTGCAAACCCTACTGTGAAGCAGTACATGAGGTTATTCAGCAATAGCTTCCGATCTGTACTGGGATCACACTTACACTCCCAACTATGCAGAGGAAGAATCCAGGCACTGCTGGCCTCATGCCCGAGCTGAGCCTCAGCCACCCGCTGACTCTGCAGGTAGCAAGCAAGAGTTATTGGCTGTTTGAACTGAACTGCTGCACAAAGAGCCAGAGACATACCAGAAAGTGGGAACAATGACTAAAGGAAATCAGCCACTGGAGAAAATCCTAGATGTGCTGGGAGAGACAGGAGCTGGGCTGGGAACACCAGATGTCCTGTGGGAGAATGGCCCCCATCTTCAGGGCTACCGGGACATCCCTGGACCAACTGGTCCACCATCCAGCTGGTCCACCAGCTTTCTTCTGCTCATTTCAAGGCAGGGAGATGAATATTGCTGGTACTGGAAAGGGACCTTCCCGATGGATACTCCTTTGCATATAGTTTTCCCACTGTGGAGATGGATGGAGACAGTCCAAGTAAAATCCAGCATTTTTTAGGTAGAAAACACAACTGAATTCAACTCAGCAATGCTGAATTTGATAAGTCACTCTGCCCCACTGTATTTGCAGTGGGGTTTCCCTTTGTACCCCCTAAGCCTGATTCTCACTACAAGCTTCCTCTACTATCAAGCAGGTTGCCAATTAGGACAGATTTCTGTGTTGCCATAATTTTGTCAATTTATATGTAAAATATCCCAGTTATTTTGTTAGTATTTTATATTATTAGTTTGGAATATCTAGGTCAAAGCCATCTTTCAGGCATCTGCAAGTCTTAGTTTTCATTTATATTTTTTCTTCTTGGCACAGAAAGGGAAAAAAAATATAATCAGAAAAATCAGCATTGCCATGTTGCACCAGACCCAATTCCTTATCCGTTTGTTTCCATTCTCACACAGTTAATGCTAGAGGAGGTGAACACACTATTATCCTTACCCACAAAAAATAACAGAAGAGTTTTGAAGTGCACAGTGCAGTTAATTTGAGAGGTCTGGAAGCAGAGCAAGGACAACTATTGCCCATTCCTGTCCTTAATCCCTTAAAGGCTTGATAGATACCATCATCAGCCCAGCGCCTCAGGGCGATGGAGCCGAAGGAGATTCTGCTCATAGCTGCAGTTTTTCCTGAACCTCTGTGTCCCCATGACAAGTCTCAGGCCTCCTCGCAATCCAATATATGTTTAATGGCAATCCTTTGCCCTCCTCCTCCTAAGCAGCCTGCAGCTCAGCTGCTGACAGAGCTGGAGAACATCGCACCCAGGAGCTAAAAAAGCAGCCCGAGTTCCTTGGTCCACGTAAATGCAGAACCAGCGTGTACAGCTGGGGGCTGGGAGAAGACACCCAAAAGCAGCACCGTGTGCTCGCAAGTTTTGCACGCCCACAGGTCTTGCACGCTCGCCAGGACAAGTGGCGCTGGGAGCAGGCTGAGGCAGCGCCCGCCCACAGCCTGCCCAGCGGGTCCATGGTGCCTGCCAGCAGCTCCAGAACCATTTCTGTCCCGCGTTTGAAATGTTTCTTCCCTGGGTGAGGGGGCCTTTCCTGCACCTGTGCAACTTGTCTCCACTTTGATTCTTCTTAAAAAGGATATGGAATTTTGGAGATTATTGTGCATCATCTCTACAACCATTTGCATATTGAAGTTTAAGCGAACCCTGTTTTGCTTGTGTCTATTTCCTTTTTCATATATGCATAGTCCTTACATAGAGAGGTGAAAAAAACCTATCAAGTTCCTTCAGATATTTCCAGAGTAAAACGCTATCAAAAGGGCAAATTCCAGACCACACAACCTAAGACAGAGGCCATATGTAGCACACACATACATACAGGTCACACTTGACGTATGTAATTTCATAAATTTTCCTTGCTTGGTAGTAAAACCCTTCATGAGATGTCCTTCTTAACTTGCTTTTATCTATAGAGTTACAGAGGTCAGATCTGCAATATCTATTTATAAAACCCTACTAAGCCAAGTTCTTTATTTTCCTTCTTTATTTCTTGATGAAAGATTACATTGATGCCCACATTGCTCATAATTGCTCTGCATTTCCCATTCTAGCCCAAGGTCAATCTGACATACAGCACTTTGCAGCAAGTGCAAATATGACAAGGGAGCATTGGGATTTTTTTTCCTTTTATACCCTTTGCATTAAAAACAGAATTGTGTTCTTTTCTCACTGGCAACATGATTCTTTGAGGGAGAGAAAGAAACACTACATATAAGTTAAATGCTTTCAGTAACTTAAAGAAATCTAACTAAAGTAACTGAAAAGAACAGGTAAATTTTGCTCAGAAATAAGCTGGGAAATTAAGAGATCAATATTAAACATAGAAGGCTGGACACTACTAAAGAAGAGCACAGATTTAAACACAAAGCAGGTGGATCGCTTATGACGACATGAACAAAGCTCTTTGAGGATGCAACTTGTTACTTCATGTTACTTCATTTTGTTATTTGTAAAAAGAAACAAGTTTAAAATGCTATGCATTAAGAAATTATGTTGACCATTCCTTTTTTATTGTTCTCTGTCTTCTGAGCCTTCTTATTGAGAAACCAGATTTCCATTAATAAAACCAATTTATTTGACTCTGCCTGTTGAGAAAGAAAAAAGCTTTGTGAAATTCCAGCTGTGGCTTTGAGATACTGCTGCTTCCTCCTTCTCCTCCTTATTTCTTGGCAACTTCTCCCTTATTAACATGTGTGTTTTCATAATTTTTTAAGGTCGAAGTTTCTCAATGTCACAGTGCTACATGGATGCATTTGGGTACTTTGCAGAACCTTTGTGAGCAATATTGCAATGGCAAACCCCAGTCATATCTTCATTTCAGCACGTGGCAATGTTTTATCCTCCTAACTGCTCTAAGTCGTTATTGAGCTAAGTGCTGATTGTCAAAAAGATCATTAGGAAAAACTGAAGAGGCATCTAGATGAGTGTCAGGGGTCCATCGAAAGGGAGGAAAAACTGCCCCAAAACAGCTCTCGTGGGGCTGTGCCCTGTGCTCGCAGGTGGCAAGCACTCTGCCGCCCAGCTGCACCACAAACACCTCGCTGCCAGGGAGGCGTGCTCGTACGCGTGCGCGTGAACAGCGAAGGCTGCGGCAGCAGGGAGGGAGAAGGCGACGGGTTCCAGATTATTGCCAACTGCTTCTTCTATTCAGAGGAATGGAAATGAAACAATGCCCATTTTTTTTTTGCTGAGCAGTTCATCCTATGCTGCTGCTAGCCAAGGTAAACAGGTACTAGTCAGCCCACCTCCTCTCTGAAGTGTTCCTTTATCATTCTGCCATGTATTAATTCTTTAGGCAAATCCCAACAAAAATAACTAAAATTGCACAACATAAGGCAAATCCAACGCTCTCAGGAAAAAATCTTGAATGTCAGGTCAGTATTTGATAAACCAAAAACATAATTATATTTTAGCAGAAAAAGAATACACTGCTGATTTCCATTAAAACTGCAAAGTCCTTCCTTCAGCTTCCTCTTCTAATAAAACTCTGTGAGATGGAAATTACAACAGCCTGTTAGGAGCTCCAGTTTTAAGCCACACCACTCCACCCTGTAGGTTTTTAGCTTTATTCCATGTCCTCTCTCTTGAGACCACAAGCGCCACTTACGTACCCAAAATGAGTTGCAATGACTTTCCAATGTTGGTGCCTACAAGTTAAATCTAGAAACAAATGCATTACCTGGCTTCGAAGAAAACTCACAGCATTATTCAGCCGGTGCAGAAATGTACCCAGTTTCCAGTCTTAGTCAACACCTGGCCTTCACCTAATAAAAGAAATCCCACCTTTGAAATGCCACAAAAGTAATTCTTTTATTGCTGAAACTTAGCCATTAATATTTTCCTGGAATACTTCACTGAAGCTTCTTCCACCTTTTCTTCACTAAAAGGTACTCAATCAGAAGCTAATAAATAAATTGAACAGTTTTTAATATGTGGCTCAGCTGAACAAGCACTCTTGCTGTTCATCCCAGCCTCTTGCAGATGTTGTATCTGAAGATACAGAGCCAGAGCATGGCAATTGACTAAAACTGAAACACTTTGCTTACTTTGCAGACTTTCAAATTTGCCATCTCCTTTACTGATTCCAACAACTTGTCTGTTGCAATTGTAAAATGAGCAGGTTATTAGTGAGCTCTTTCTGCAATAAGAATCCCCAAATCTCTGTTCGTGCAGACTGATGTTAACTGAGCAGCTCAGTCCCCTCCAGAAAATTGTCTGAATTTTTCTTTGGCACTGCTGAACTTCAGCAGGTGCAGGGGGGATCACCAACGCTTTGTGATGGTGTTTGCTGGGTTTGAACAGCTGCGCGCGCTCAGCCAGGCAGCCTCGCGCTCTGTACGACAAAGCCAGTGGTTCGTGACGTGGCTAGGGCAGCAGTCTCTCCCAGCAAACTGCTTGCAAACAAGGGAGAGATCAGAAAACACTCCAAGTGGTTCATTTGCCTTTTTATGCAAGTGTCTTGCTTTTTTCCCTTAAAATTAGCACTTTAGCTACTACAGTCAATGTGCTCAAGCAGCACTGCTTAATTTAACTAAGCATACAAAAACTCTTCTTGGTTCACTGTGATTTGCAATTTAACAATACGTATGCAAATGAAATTAGTACTGGCAAAATAATTATAGTTGCTCTTGGGAGGATTAATAACTAAAGTCTGCCCTGCTTATGCTGAGGTTTAATTTAATTCTGTTGCATATATTAAATGAAGAAACTAATTCTGTGTTCAGTATTGTGTTTGGCAGTTAACACGCGCTCACATGAATGCATATTTATTTAGATGGAGTGAAAAGGACCATGTGTGCAGATACACTCACCTGTCCTGTAAAGATACAAATAGCGATAAGTAGCTGGTCGATGAACAGCACAGTGTTTTTTTCCGGATATGCCAAAAAAATTGCCATTTGTCATTGGAGAGTGGTTAGGGTTGACTTATGACTATTATGAGTCAACATGTAACATGAGCTTACCTCAGTTACACATTTTTGTCACCATAAGTAAAGTTATGTATTTGTTTATAATAGTCACACTCATATGCTATTTTGGAATCAGACTTTCATTCAAAAAATAAAAAATAAAAAACAATGTAAATTACAATATAGAATAGAGCAAAGCAAACAAAAAGATACACTATGCAATCATGAATGAACTAACTCAATATGAAACAGCCTTATCTTTAAAAGTGTGGGTAAATGTCCCTAAAATCATCAGTTAACCTATGGTTGCTTAAAATTCAGCTTGTGCACAAATACCACTCCCATGTGATGTGCTACCTGATCGGACTCTGAAGACAAAAATAATTTTTGTAAGGTGCAAGTCCTCAAGCACATGGGATGCACAGGTGGAAGCTCATTAAATTTTAAAAATGTATTTGAATCAGACACTAAAACTCCTGTCTGCAGTTAATTCAACTTGCTTACATATGAGCATAGAAATTCTGAGACAGCCCTTGATTTTTTGTATTATTTTTTTTAATACAGGCTGACTAATTACACTAAGAAGAGTAAATCCAGTATGATGGTAATTATCCATGTGCAAAATTAGTTTTTTTTGTAGGAACTAAACTTGTGCTCTTTGGTTTCTAATTGGTGCGTGGCACCAATCAGAACTTGATGTAACACATCCAGGCAAAAGAAAGCACATAAAAAGCCACGGTTCAGTGCTACAGGAGAGGAGTCTGGTTGTTATTCTTACTTTGCTCCTTGCACAGGGCTGCAGGCAGGGACAGGCATCCCCTCGCACTTAGCCTGTGCAGGCTCAGCCGACAGAACCGCTCACTGCCTCGCAGAGGTTACACTGTCAGTGAGGTTGGTGGTGAGCCCCTTTCAGATACATGGGCAATTCATGCTGCTGTCCCGTTTCCGACAGTGATTTTTTAAACCACATGGGAATCACGAGAGGTAAAAACAACAACAACAAAGTTTCCACCTCCCATGCTCATTTGTCAGTCCCATCCTCAGGTTTCCTGATGGTGACAGGTAAGACTGATGACACTAAGTGCATCCATGTGGGAAAGCATTTCGCACGAGGATGACTGCTCCCTTCTGCCCACACTAGCTCACTGCTCTTCGTGGATGGCCAGGAGAGGAGAACTCAAGCAAGAAAGTCTGTATCCAGCACTGTACCTACAATATAGTTCTGGGTTCTCTCGCCCATTACTCTCATTGATAATTAGCCCTTGTCACTCCCTACCAGGCAGCCACTGATGACACCAGTCTCATGGCACAATCTTTACTCTTGTTCCTGCAGATCAGAAAAATGACATTTCTCCTCCAGATGCTCTCCACTGCAGTCAGGTTGACAGCAACTGTTCTGTTACTTCTTTCTTTTTTTTTTTTTCCTCTCTAAGTCTATGCCCTTCCTAAGCCTAAGACAAATCCTGCCAAGTCATGCTTACAAGTAGGTTAATACTAAAGACAAATCGATAATTTTGCAATTGCTTTATTCATAGACAACACATTCTGATGATGCAAAAGAAGGAGGTACCTTTCATAGCTAATTTAATTGCACGTGTTTAATTTACTTTGCCTTCAGTTTTCAGCTACTTCAGTTTTCACTGATATTCATTAACGAGAATAAAATCATATCTCATCTTTTGATTTATATTTAAAGATTGATTACTGAAAACTGACCTCGCACCTCTTCAATGTCAGCACTATTTAATAACTATTTCCCTCCCTTCCCCTCAATAAAAATGTTTTCCCCACTTTACTGTTTAAAGCTGGAACTTCAAAGAATCATTTTCAGAATATTTCAAAACTATTGAATTGTCAGCTGTCTGCAACAGGTGACAACATACTTGTAAGACTTGCCACAATCTACACTGCTGTCAGAACTTACCACATATCAGGAAGGGTCATACCGGTTTTATTTCATTTATTTATTCATTTACTTATCATAAAACAAATGTACCTCCATGAAAACTATCTTTCCACATTTATATTGGCAACCTTGAAAGTATTTCCCTGGTTTAACTTGTTGGTTTTCTCATGGCTAATATCATCAGAATTTTAAACAAAACCACTGTATTGGAAGATTCTTATCAAGCTATGAATAAACAAAAATGCTCATTGCTGCCTGGAGAAGATGTTCCTCATAATGCAACAACCAAACTGTTGAAAAGGCTTAAAGAAAGACTTCTAAAATCCTCATGTCACCTTTTCTTAGCGTGAAGTGACCCACAGGGCAAGGTAATGAAAAAGGCTACTTTTTATATAATCTGATACTGCTCCTGGTGAAAATGCCCTGAATACAACACATGGTCAAAATGAGCCAAACCCTGAATTTACTAATTTCACTGGATAAATATGCCTCTCAGAGGCATATTAGCACTCATGTATACATATACAAACACACAATATCTACTCTATATTAGCTTATAGATAGCTGTAGATATGTACTATATATTAGCACATTGAGTAATACCTGCAGTGTGTCCCTGTCATTTGCTGTTATGTTGCTACAGTTCTCATTGTGAGAGTGGATGTTAAGAAATCATATATGATTTAATGTTGCCATTTAACTGCAGTAAGATTACTTGCTTAAAACATGAAAAAAATAGATTTAATGAAGATGATAAAGTAAACTGTAGTATGGATATAATTGAGGACTGTTACCAAGAAAAGCGTTAGTGTCAGAGGATTATGGCACTTTTTTAGTACCTTATTAAAACAGTCAGAATGGATATGAACATTTTTAGGGATGTCTTGCCACATAAATAATTGGACCATTACTTTCATACAGTGTACACTATATAAAATGTTAATAAGCTTTCTAAAATAGCACTACATTATAGAAACAGATTTTATATTCCATTAAATATTTGGAACTAAATTATCCACCATATTTTCGATACTTTTTTTCCCTTAAGCCTCATATAATGAGAAAGGGACACAGAACCATTGATATGAATGTTCTGTTTCTGAAGAATTACTCAATGTATTTATTTATTAGGATTTCCATTAATGTCATGAAAGATCAGCTATCCTTGTTCTGAAATGCTCTGAACATGCACATTTCATCTTCCATTGCTAATTCTTCTGAAACGTTGCCTGACATACGCAGCAAATAGCCACCACACAACCAACTGATGGAACACAAACTGCCTTACTCTTCTCTCCATGTTCTGACATGACTGTACAAACTTTCTCCATATAACCTCAGAAACACAGGCAGCTCGACCTGGCTACAGAAAGGCTGTGAACTGATAACCGTAGCCACGGACCCCCATATTTCAGTACAAAGACATGAAAATAGTAAGGAAGTACCTGGGAGCCATTTCAAAGACTTGCATTCATAGTGAACCTGGAAGTGCCCCCATGGACACCAACACATTTTGGATGAAGCCTCAAATACTGAAAACAAAAGAGTTGTGGCTGTATGCCAAAGCCCAAAGAGGACATCACAACTATGATGTCGCACAAGTGAACACAATGAGCAAATCATTGTTTTCAGACAATGGTCAACTTCAGCATTATATGTCAAATCTAAAGTATGGCCAACTCAATGATATCTAAAACTGCTACATAGAGCAGTGGTTCACAAGCAGACTCAGCGCAAAATTTTCAATAGAATAAAATTTGTCTAAGATCCTTATTTCACAACAGATAATGATTATCAGATAAGAGGTATGAGACCTAGACAGGTTTAAAAATATTTGCTGTGATTATCAGAAGTATGCAAAGAGCAAAACGATTCAAAGTTTCGGATCTCTCTTATTTGAGAGAGCAAATGAAAGTCATTCTACTTATCTGACTCTCTGGAGAGGGTAAATAAATCAGATATAAAGCCCTACGGTAAGAGTTAAGTGTTTCCTCCCTGTGATGCTATAATTTACAGAAACCTTTCAAGGTTGTGTAAGTCATTGTGGTTTGATTTAGGAGGATCCATAACTTGTTGAAACCAATGAAAAGCTCCATATGAACTCAGCAACCTTTGGAATAACCCTTTCTAAACTGACTGAAAGCAAACTTTATGAATTCCAACACCATGTGGAACAAAATCCAAAGAACATTTTGTTCTTTGGAGACTTTCCCATGGAATCAAAGAACAAGTAATTTATCCTGGACAACTGACAAAAAAAAAAAATCACATTACTATAACCATGGAATTGCTGTGCATTCACCTATTACCGTTGAAATCCTATGAATACCTGAAATGATATGCCATGTGCTTGACTGCTGCACAGATTCAGGGCAGATAAAACTCCAATACAGCTACCGGTGATTATTGGAATGTATTGTATTATGTATTGATCTGACTTAATAAGGGAAGGTAGGAACAGCAAAGAGAAAACGTATACAATATTAGTAGAAAAGCAAAACCAGCCAACTCCTAAGCATCACTTACTTCCCCAGACTGCAACACTGTTTTGCCAAGGAGGCTGGGAAAAGACTCACTGTGGCCCAGTAAAGAGCTATTTATCATTGGGTACTTACTCAAATGTACTTTAGACCACCAATTCTTCCTTCCTGCTACCACATCTTTGGAGAAAGATGATCCACTAAGGTATATACTCAACTGTGAAATCATCATACAAAGAAATGCTTTAGAGGGGAATGAAATCCATGTATTTTTTTTTTCCTTGAAAAATCAGAGTCAACTAACAGCCAATAAAGAAAGCAGATACCTCCATTCAAATTGTCCTATTCTGTACCTGTAAAAGAACAAAAAATAATAATATATGAGCAAATGATGTTATGAATAAATAATAATATATTATTATAGTAAATACAGGGAGGATACTGCAGCAGAGACCCGTGCACTGGTTTGTGAAAAACAGGCTGTTCGCTGCAATGGTGTTCAAGCACAATAGACTCTTAATGTCAGACAGTGGCTGAAATGAAGTTCAGGCTTCGATTGGAAAAGAGCATCAAGACAAAGCCCAGATATTGTTTTCAAAGTAGGAACATCCTGTAACTACATTGGATTACACAGTCTATTTATTTTCCAACACACATTTGAAGGAGACATAATCATTGAAGTTTGATGTCCACAGACCTAAGTAGCAAATACATACAGCGCCTGTATTGACCGGCTGGGTGCAGGAGGGATTTAAGGCATCCTTCCACCAGCCAGGGAGCTTTAAGCGAAGCTGCATTTCTGCTCAGTAAAGAGACAGCAATCTCTTATGTTCTCATTTTTGTTAGACTTGGAAGAACTTTTGTATCTGAAAGGGTTTTATTCTTTTTTTTTTTTTAAATGATCAAAAGTACTTTTTCTGATATCCCCTTTTATTGTCCAAAATCTCTCCATCAGCCCAAAGAAAGTGTCTTGCATGGATCTGGGAGCACACCCAGGAGACAAGCACTGATGTAATTTCTACTGTTACTATATACCCTCAAACCTGTTGGTAGAAGTTGCTTAGAGAAGGCAATAAAAACCAACCAGCTCATAACTATACTGTAGTGAAAACATTTAGCAACTGAATTAAAATGAAAGATCTTTTATATATGCCACATTTGCATTCTCCTACCAGGCAACTCAAAAAATAGAAGACTGAAGAAAAAGTATTTCATGCTTACTTAAGAAGGAGACTAATCACAATGGTGAGAAAAATGAAGTCTTGTATACATGGTTTCATTTAAGGAACAGGAGGAAATAAATGTATTTTCAGATAGGATTTGTGAGAGTGTGGAAGTTAGGTACTTAGACACTGAAAAATCATTGCACAATTAATAAGCCATGAAAAGCTTATCTGTAGTGAGGTTCAGATAATAAATTTAATTAAAATTGAAAAGTTTAGGTAAAATTCATCGAACACTTGTAACTTAATAAAATGTAAGTTAAGCACAAGTACAGCCTTACCATCAAAAGAAATGTGTGGGAAACATCACCTAAAATGAACAAAACTTAAGAGCACCTTGAACGTTCATCACACCTTCAGATCGCAGTGCACAATCCCGGCAGCATGCTTTCTCTGCAGATCACTTTTACTACAGCCATTAAGATTAACATGCAACTATTACTCAATGAGAGAAAAAGGCAGAAAATGGGAATCTGTATGTCTTCTTAAGACCTGTTTTAACTAATTAGTCTTGACAACAAACTATTTAAATGTTAAATCATAAGAAAAAGATTGACAGGAAGCTATTTTGGATTTAATTTTTTTTTGTTTGGTTGGTTTTTGTTTGTTTGTTTGTTTTGGATAAATGATGATACCACCTGATATTACTTTGAAACCCACCCAGAAACCAGCAGGCACAAGCATGGCCTCAACATTAACAACAAACACCAGCACATGCTGCTGCTCCTTTCTGTCTGGACGCAGCAGGTGACCAAGCTCTGGGCACTATTGCCACCGTGAAAATTGTACATGGCCAAAAATGCATCAAGCATAACTCCGACATATAGAGGATATGCAGCCCTCCGAACCTGGGACTGTGTCATCTGATGTATGGCAGCTAAGCTGGCTATTGGAAAATTGCCTGAGAACTAGCTGCACCGTTACAGAGGCTGCTGCAAGAAGGAAGCTGGGCAGAAAAAATGAACAAACGTTCATAATTCATAACTTGGATTTTTATTTTTTTTTGTTTAGAAAAGTGACAGCTCCTGATCTGTTACATATGGGAGCATCTCATCACTTGAAGGAGCCACTTCGCGACTTCAACACATGTAACTCACGCAGTGGAAGGCTAGACTCACACTTCTACATCGTGCAGACATGCGACATCTTTCTGACAGCAGGCGGCAGATTTATTTAATGTCCTGCAGAAGTTAAATAAACAAGGAAACATCATGCAGCCTTACAAACAGCCTGCTTCCACTTGCTGAGTTTATTTATTCAGAAATGCCTATACCTTGTGGTGCGGCAGTGATTTCAGAGGGAGGGATTAGGAGAAGCAGCAAGCACCGCCCAGGGACAAGGGCAAAGGGCCCAAGGGACAAACAAGAAGCCCTGCATCTAAATGTTGGCCTTGCAAGCAAAAGCTTGTTCACGTTCGGATTATGAGGGCATTGGCAAAGGGCAATATCGCCAGGAACTCCAGCTACTGACTAAGGAAAATGGTCAGCCACTCAAAACAGGTTAAAATGCACCCGCAACACTGTATAAACATTATGTGAGATGTGAAAAAGCAGATTCACGAGTCCTAGTATTACAAAAAGTCAAGATCTGGCTGTCCTGGGTTGTTCTCCAGAAACCCTGAGGCTCAGGCCAGCTCCAGGAACCTTTCCCTTGTAACTGGCGATGACCGGAGCGAGCAGACCGGCCTCCAGCTGGCCTTGGGTAGAGGCAGAACGGCTGCCTTTAGAGGCCACATAAACCCTCCTGCAAATGGACTTCTTAATTCTACACATGTTGAAGGGCAAATAGCATGCTACGTCTGTCAGAGACAGGGGCTGACAACCTATTACCTGATAATGAGTCCCTGAATTTCCACCCTGAGCAAATTTTACCTTACAATGCTGTACAACTGTTAAAGAATTTCTCGATAGATTGGCTTATTTCTTAACAACAACCATACATCAGTAATGAGTAGCTTTTCCAAAAACATATTCCTGCCAATACCGAAAGACCATATTATATAAATAATATGCAGTTTTTACGAATGCTTGCTAATTGCAATATTATTGTCAGGGATAATGAGACCTTCTAAATATAATGACTTCCCTAGAAGACACTCATGCTGCTAGCTCAGAAGTATTCCTATGTTTTACTGGAGCTAATACACACAATTCTAGTGCATGCAAATCACAAACCTAAAGAAAGACAACAAACTGTGCTCCTTTTTCACGCTTGAATAAGGAAAAGTCATCATCTGAACTTAAGCATCCTTTCTGTTGTCTCAGACTATTTATTGAAATACTTGCAATGTTTTTCCTTCAGCATGGTAACATGTGGTGGAAAAATACTGTCCCTGCCATTCTTTTCTCAGGATGGGATGAGTCACAACAGCTTCAGGTGCTTTGTGTTATGACTAACCCCCATCACAAAGAGAGCAAAGGGCTCCACACAGCATTCCCTACTCAGCCCATATTTCGGCAAGACTCCCACTAAAATCAATAAGCCTTTTACAAGAGTTATGAGTAAAGAATGAAGAAAGCAGCGTAAAGTACGGCCTACTACTAGTGAAGGAAAACCCTTATCTTAGAAGTATACATTTTAAGTTTACCAAAATATTAAATTAGGATTCCTAGAGCAGCTATTAACAATATTACATATCATCTGTTTTACGTACGCATTGTGCTATTTGTGTGGTGTCAGAACCAGTCGTGCACAGCAGAAGCTAAACAGATTCACAAGCATGGCCTTGGTGAGACAGAAACAAAAACACTGGCAATTCGGAGCTTTGTCAGAACCAGCTCCTGATGAAGCCATTCTTATTTTACAGTGCTAAAGTACACAGTGAGAACACATGCTCTAGTAAGGGCGGGAATATTCTTCCCTACCGAGCGTATATATGTCTATATAAGTCCCTTCCCATACCACAGTGCAGGGCAGAGGAATAGTAATGCAGTGACATAGCCTTTACATAAATCTATGCATATATATCTCTATATACAGATATATAGATATATATATATCACAAAAGTGTCTTTGACATAATATGGAAATTCCCAAGTGACTAACCGGAAGCCAGCAAGTAAAATAAGAAAGTTATTTGTCAGTAACAGATTAGAATTTAACTTTGTGAAAATGTTACTCCTCTTCATTATGGAAATTGCTTTAAATGTATCTCTATATAAGACATATTGTACATTAATCATTTTCTCTACTCAGGAACCACTTAAGACATTTAATTGATTACACTTTTGTAATTATAAAGTGTTATAAACCAGAACAGTGACATGCTTTTAGAGTCTTTACTCAGAGCAATGCACTGAGACAGGATTATAGAGCATCATGGTATAAGGTTTTAGCCCTTCGAATTATTATTTCATGCAATGCACTGCTGAGGATTTTTTGATTTGTTCCTCTAAAATATGCTTTGACACAGCATCAGAGCAGAAGCTTCCCAGTGATCTGTGAAAATCAGTCAGCATATTTTAAATAGAGAGGTCTAACAGTTTTGAAACTCATACACTGGGTCAAACCAAATTTACAGCTGTGCTTGCAAGTGCTACACTGCTAAAAAAAGCGGAGTTTGCCTTTTGAATTCTAAATGAAATGCTCCTAATACGAAGACTACACATAAAAAATTTTAAAACTGCTACAATATTTAAGTCTCCATTTTCATACTTAAATCTCCCTTTTCAAAATGATTTAGGTATTGGGTGAGAAAGTTTCATCCAATTTCACAAACATTTTGATACCTATGGAATGGACATGTCCAAGCTGCAAAATAGAGCATGGCATGGAGGAGCCAAGGAGAGCAGAGACCGAACTAAAGGTGAATGCCGGGCAGAGCACCAGGTACGATTTTCAAGGTGAGCTGGAGTATCCTATCGTGCGGACGTGTTTGCTGAGCAGTGGCTGCAGTGCCACTGTCTGCAGGACCCTGGGGTCAGCGGGGGTCGGTCACCTTGCTGATGGAGACATGAGCTGCAGCACTCCAAACGTCCTGAATGTCCAACAGAGCCTCCAACACTGCCTCCTACAAATTATAAAGGATTTATTTCCCTAGGCTGCTTTGAATGATTCTGAGACTATGATATTGTATCGTTATTATTCTTCAGTCTTCCAGTACGCCACAAAGCCTGATCTTTGGCCAGGGAATGAACAAGAGGGCAGGGCAACATGAACACCAGTGATGCTTCACACAACAGTGGTGGAACAGGTACATGGGGGGGTCCTCTGGGGGAGAGACATGAGGTGCATCAGTGTGTCCAAGTGAGGCTCTGAGTCAAAAGAGCCTCTTTCCTTGGAGCAGGAAATTACCCTTCTTAAATTACACGTTTCTCAGAGGAAAGGGCATCATGTTTTATGCCTGATGAAGTAAAACACCAAATATTTCCTTGAACAAACAAAATATTATTTAAAAGGAATGTTGTTATATAATATGGGCTTGTAAACTAACACACTTCTGTGCCATGCTGGGTTCCAACTGAAAGTACTTTTTTCAGGCTCATTCTAATGTGGTTGCAAAGAAAATTATGCAAAATGAATCAAAGAAGGCAGGAAGAAAACTTCTAGAAGCATGAATTTCTCCACCAAAGAGTAGTTAATTCATATGCCAAGCAATGATAATTTACAAACTATCATTACTGTGGCCTCATCATTTAAAAGCTTGTAAATATTTAAAGAGAAAACGGCAAATATGTGCAATTTCCTGTTAGCGAGCTCACAGCATGGGTTGCATCTGGATCCTCTGCTGTCCCCAAACCAAAGTGGGACAAGTCTCCACAAACCCAGCAAAGCCCTGAAGGGGCTGAGTGGGGAGAACAAGTGGGGACCTTGGAGTTACGTCCAACCGCATCTCTGCAGTCTCCTGTAGGCAGCGTCTTGCTCTGGCAGCTTGGGTCGGAGCTGACTCACGCTCCCTGCCCTGCCACAGCCTGATGCTCATATGCACTAAATCTTCTGTACGTGGTTTGACTCAGAAAAATCAGCTAACAAGCCAGGCAAATCTCTGGAAACACTGGCTGAGCTGCCCACAAGATACTCAGGAATAGGATGAGCTTCTGGCTTCCAAACAAATTCAAGTCACAAAACCATATTGTATAGATCTATATCTCCATACAATATAGATGCACATGTCCTACTGCACTGCTTCCTCTGTGCAGGCAGCAACATGCACTTGTTTTTCAGAGTTATTTCTTTGCAATGAAATTACAGTCGATTAATAGTAAAAAGAAAAAAGTTATAAATAAAGAAATGTCTCTTCATTTGACCATGGGCTATACTTTATAAAAACAGTACATCTACTTTGCTTTCCTTCAGCATTTCTGCGAGAGCATTAACCATTATGAGCACTCATGGATGATAAGGATGGAAATTTCTTGCAAATCTATGTTCAGGGCTGCTCAGACTTTCTTGTATAGATGATACCTTTTGCTGCCTCCAACAGACCATAACAACTGCACTTGGTCTTTTTTTTTTTTTTTTTTAGTGCATAACATAGGATCTCCTTTGCAACACTGGAACTATTATACTGGAACAACAGAACTATTCAGGAAATCACTTGAAGGACATGCTTAATTTTGGCACTTAAGTGAATGGTTTAACCTAAGCATAGGTTTAATCTTCCCTACCTGAGATCTCATATAATGAGATCTCTGACAGTTCGATAGAATTACAAGAACTAATTATCTGACAGTGTCCTGAGAAGCAAGGTGATTGGAAACAGTACAAAAATGGCAGGCACTTCATGTCTTTAATGGGAACATTTATGAAATAAAGACCACTTACATCAGGGTTCTACAGATCTGACTGGTTATTATTTTTACCAACACTGATTGTCACTGAAACCCTGTAGTTGCAAGTGATAGCTTTCCACAGCCTCAGGCTGGCTCGGGGTGCTGGACACACCGAGATGCCCACCTCCTCCCACCAGCGCCAGCCTCCACCATGCCGCTGCCTCTGTCAGCATCCCATTGCACTCTGTTAAGTCTGTACCACTTCTAGGCACAGCAAACGGCATTTGATCCTAAACAGTATTTCCCTACAAAGGCCAAACCTACTAACAGTGAGAAATTAAAGTAGACCCCACAGTCAGCCCATGATGAGCAGCAAGTCATGAGATGCCAGGCACTCTGCTTTCATGCCATCATTTCCAATGACGCCTTGCATTTGATCCTACATAATCACGCTGTGCTTTTTCCCAGCTGGAGCTAAGTGACTTTTACATTCAGGACACCTCCACATAGATGTATGGGTTGCTCACCCCTCGCAGGACCCAGCAGACCACTGGGTAGGGCCTCCCCACCAGTATCAGGACTGTCAGAAAAGAAGTGATGATGACTACTTTTACAGTGGGAGGCTAATAGCTGCCTCCTGCAAGAGACTGAAAGGAGAGATCTATGAGAGTATTTGGTCCATCTTGCTGCCACGCTGTTCTCTCAGTCCTGCCTTCCAAGGCACAAGGACACGATTTAGCTCTTCTGCCTCTAGTGCTGTGTTCAGTCAAGAGAGAGAAGCACAACGGGAGAGACTCACTGCTTTCCTAATAGCCCTCACAGCGAGAGCAGTCTGAAGTCGATTTGCTCTTTCCATTATTTCTAATTATACCCTCAGCACTCGCATATTGCACATTTAACATTGCCCTGAATAAATACTGTAAGGAACAAAATCTTTCCTTCAGTGAGCTGAGAAAAAGAAAGAAAGAGAAAGAAAGAAAAGGAAAGCAAAACAAGCACGAAGAGAGAGAGAGAGAGAGAGAGAAGTTTTCTAACGATGTGAAATTTTGGACTTTATGATATTGCCAAGGTCACAGGCAGAAGGTGGCACTGGATTAAGGACACCCACAAACGCCTTTTCTACGTATAGGTCTCAAAATGACACCATTTAGATACGCTGCACAAACATTTATATAACTAGATGCTTTATTGCCTTTGTCTCCATTTTCTTTTTCCTTTGCCCTTTCGGATGCATGAAAAACTTCTCAAATCATTAAGTGTAACAAATTTATCTAGATGTTTACCACATCCCTAAAGGGAGAAAGCTTACATATCCTTACACTAAATGAAAGAAATACCTTCCTTCACAATTTTCATTTATTCAATCTGAAATTTAAATCATAAAAAAAATAAGTGTGAATAGCATTAAAACCTATATTGCTTTCTCTGCAAATTCCTTATTTCCTTTGTGACCACCTACTGTTTTACATGTTCCCCACACAGAAATGACTAAAAGACATGCTATAAGGAATTTTGATCTTGCAGCAGTAGAAATGCAGAGAAAAAAGCTATGGAAAGAATTGTGTCCCTGAGACTAGTGCAATCCCTGAGCAGCCCAGCTTTAAGTTGTACCTCATAGTGCCTGCTCCTCTTTAACTGAGACATCTACCTTTGTCCTCCCAGAAATACGGGATGCAAATTGTCCCCAGGTAGACAATGTTCATATGGTATAATGCCAGCATGACAAATCTGAGAGGGAAATGACCAATAGATTAATAGCTCCCTTTTATTAAAATGCACTTTTAAACCCCTATGAAATGGCTTTGAGACAGTAAAGGTTAAACTGGGTCCTCCACCATCGCAGGCAGGAGAGTTTTGATCCATCAGCTTCACACAATAAGATGTGATACAAGGAACATCAGAAAGAAGAACGCAAAGGAATTATTTTACAACTTTTCAAAGTTAATTTGAGACCAGATTAATGAACATCCAGAACAGTACATATGTGGGCCCTGGCAAACATATCTGCAATGTCCACTTCACAGTCCTTGGGTGCACCAGTGAACGCAGAGCAATTTATTTTCAGCATTTTGCTTTTGCAGCGCTCTGCATTTCTCCATGTGACTGGAGAGCCATATAAAAGAAGAGCTGCCTGACATTAATAGCTTTCTGATGCAGCTTTTTGGTGGGGCAAGCATTTGAAGTCAACAAGCATAAATCACAGAAAGCAGAAGTCCAAATTATCTCAGCACAAACTGCTGCTACATTCTTTGCATATCTGAAGTCTCCAAAGGAACACATGTGTAAAGGTTCTTTGTAAGCAGGAGGCTTTTTAGATATGTTAAAAAATACCTGCAAAAAAACAAGTATGGGGGTCCTCCACAGCCATTATAATTTTGGTAATGAATGCCAATTATCATGAGAGAAGTGCTGACACCAGACATCAGGAACTGTAGTCCTCTGCTGATTATGGTATTTATTGACTACAATGCATATGATTGCTAGCAAACAAAACAAGAATTTGGTGTGTAAGGGATGAGGGATTGTATTTTTAACATAAGTTTCTCATTTCACACAAACTCCTTTCTCTTTTACAGAAGTATTCTCACAAAGATGTACCACTTCTAAAAGCAAAAATATCAGTACACAAGTGATTTAATTTTGAATATGGAGGAAATCAGACACTCTGCACTGCAGATTCCAGAGCAAAACTTGATTCTGAGGTTTATAATAACCTTAGCAACACTGCTATAATAAGAGATAAAACACTTACTGCAGATGTATTGTTGGCCATTAAAATATCCCACTTTACAAGCTCCAATTGCACCTGTACTCCCTCTGTTCGACTCTAACACCCTTCCATTTTGCTGCTGTTGCAGGAAAGTACTTGATTTGTTTAAATATGTTTATCCTACCTTGCTGCAGGCCAGTGCTCCTCAGGATTTCCTTTTTCCTTGTGGTTTACTGACTAAATTTCAGAAATCTCATCCTCTGGATGATGTCCAGTAGCTCAGGACAGCCCTGCTGCGCTAATCTTCACATGCCAGCATCCCCATCAGAGCACGCTTTGCCAGCTCCTCTCATTGCTTGCAGCTGTTTTTATAGGCACTTACCAGTGATGAGAACCTGGACGAATCCAGGAGCAACATCTTGCACTAACCAGTGGACTGCAGTTTGCAAATTGCCCACAGAGGTGGCTAAGGCAGCTGGCAAAGCACAGGTTGGAAGGCAGCAAAGTCTTTGTATCTTGAGGTGCTCAGCATTAGAAAGAATGAAAAGGGCAGATTGTGGGCCAAATCATTGTTCCTTTAATCATCCAAAAAAAAGTTGGTCCTGGAGCTGGACTTGATGATCCTTGCGGGTGTCTTCAAACTCAGGATATTCCACAATTGTCTCTACAATTTACTCTCAAGTCAGACAGCTTCAGGAGAGCATCTGATGGGTGCCTTCAAGCAAAAGTTCTTCACTTAACATGAGAGCAACAAAAGCTTTTCTTTTACTTTTTGCACAATCTGTATCTTCAAAACCTGAAACTGATAGGGCCCTTGGCTGCTTTTAGAAAAACGTAGCTCAACTTGTTCAGAACTTTTTCTCATTATGGTTTTCTCTGTACTTCCAAACCAGAAAAACAAACAAACAAACAAACAAACAAAGTAGAAAGTCGCCTCCCTTACTTCATATGAAGCTGTGCTTCTTCCCTTCTCCGGCACGCCCCTTTTGCTTTTCCTAAGCTGAGGTGGTTCATCTGTTCAGTCAGCTCCCCTCACTCTACCTACAGCCGCTAATATTTCCAGAGAGGTTCAGCAGCCTAAAGAAGGGTCTTCCTGCCTACATGGAACTCAGTTCTCCTCAGACTTCCAGAAATATGTCACCTGCACAGCTATCACAGAACTGAAGAGCACTGAACCCTCAGTGACATTACAGAGCTCTCATATGGTAAATTATGCATACATTTTTGTACAACAATTTTCATCCTACAAGAGATACAAGCTAAATAGTGCAGACCTCAAATGAAAACACAGCAATAAATGCCATTAGAGGAAGCACGCAATGAAATGGCTGCTGTATGGGTTAGCACCACATGTGGCTAGCCTGCTGATCAAACTCAGACTGCATTTCATCAAATAGCTTCTTCCCTCACACAAAAAGCATGAAGGTCTGATAACTGTAGGAGGAACGATACCTTTGGTGCTCTGCTTTAGCTGCAGATATTTCTATTCCTCCAAATGTTGTGCATCTACTTCATATGAAACTTTCCATACTCAAAATTCTCTGCGTGCTGTCTCACTGGGCTGTGTGGGCCTTACTCTGCCCTCTCACATAGAGCAATGTTTTATCTAAATAATTTAGCAGTTAGAGCATCAGATATTGTTTTCCAAGACAAAAGAGGAAGAGAAAAAGGGAAGGGGGGAATTCCTAGCATTGGTCATTGCACGCCAAATTTCTACTTGGAATAAATTTTCACAATGGATCATGCTGAAAATGCCGACAGACTCCTAATTGGTGTTCTGCAGAGCCCCATACACAGCCACACCGCAATAATTTGGAAGTGTCTTGTTTAAAATACATTTAGGCTATTCAGCGCAGATATTGATATTCACTTGTAGCATGAGCGCTCCAACGACGCCTTGAAGGCATCTCTCAGCCACAGAATCTTTTTCAGCAGCAGGTGGGATGAAATGGTGACAAATGGGATGGAAGGCAGCACATATGAATAAACTATATAATATCCTATTTGTTTCCTCAGCTTGGCTGCTTGCTTTGTTATTTTTCATAAGCTGGCAGTGTGAAAGCAGCCAAAGCACAAACCCATTCCCACGCCTCAGTCCTACAGAAGATTGGAAGCAATTTCTGCTCAATATTCTATCCCCAGGAAAGCACAACACATCTGTGGGGAGACCGTAAGAAAGCAGCACTGCCTTAAGCAGTAAGCACTGATGAATGAAATTCTAGCCTTATTTCAGCCTAGATTTGCAAGGAGGGTTTATTAATGATAATACAATTGCTGTTTCAGAGAGAAAAGCCTGCAAGCTGAGGGCTCCCTCAAAGCAATCTCCCAGCTTCTCCCCAGCGGGTGCAGCGTGCCTGTCTGCACAGAAAATACAAACAGCTTCTTGCGGTACCGGGCCTGCGCCTCTCTTACAGGGCTCAGAATGACTCCCGTAAGGATTGCTTCAAACTATATCATGTGCAAACTATATCACATCAGGTGAAGATCCAAGAGTCAGAACTCTTTCTAAAGCAGAAAGAAGTGGTAGCAAAGTAAAAAAGAGAAAGAAAAAAAACTGCAATTTACAAAAAATAACAGTTACTTTGTTACAAAAATCTTGTTTGTAACACATGCAAAAAGGACTTAAAACATCAAGAAATAACTTATTAGGAGAATAAGCCCTTTATAGAGACCTACTCCTGCCCTGTTCAGCCTCTGCAGGAGCTGTGCCCATTTCTGTGTTTGGCCTCACTTTTGGCCAGGCACCACAGCAGTTCTTGTTCACCATTTATCATTATGCTGTCTTATCTGATGTTGCCTTAACTCTGAAACAAGCCAATAAATATTTACCTCCCTCCTACAGATGAGGGAAGCTTTAATTAATTAATGCCTGCTCACTACCGCCGGGACTGCTAAGCACCCTTAGTGCACTGGACTGCAGAAGCAGCGCAGCTGTAAATGCAAAGCCCCAGCTGGCAGTCAGGTGGGTTAAACTGTTCTCTCCAAGCAGCCTTTGAGAGGTTGTTTGAACCATGCCTGCTGAGCACGCAAAAGGGGTCAGTACTGAATCGCTCTTGGAGAAAACAAAGATGAGTCTACCACAATGTATACACTCAGAAAGGCACATAAAGAAACCTTGAACATCATATGTCCTTGAATGTAAGGTAAGCCGTATTTTCATGGTTCTTGTTTTTTTGTTTGTTTGTTTTTCAGTCTAGAAATACCTGGAGAAGTTACAGCCCATGTGTCTCCCCTAGCGCATGGCTCCCACGGCTCTGCTCTGAGGGCCCAGCGCCCTTCCAGGTGTGCCTGTGCCCAGCCCGCAGCCAGCTCCCTCCCAACCCTTTAGGCAGCAATGTTGCCCCTCTGCCAGAGCAGTCCTGGGCACTGGCACTCTTGCATCCAAACCAGAGTGAGCCCTGGACTTTGCTGGTCCTGCCAGGGATTGCAGCCATCCTGGACACCCTCCTGCAGTCGGGGCGCCCCTGGGGCAGTTGGTTATCCCCCCTCGGCTCCGATGGGACGCCCATGCCTGGGCTCCCCTTGCTGCAGGAGGCAAGATGTCATTTCTTGGTGTGTGCTTTCTGCACCAGGCAGCACCAGATCGCTTTTTGCTGCTTGCACAGGGAGCTCCTGAAGGGATCATATGAGAAATCAACATTTGAAGCATAATTCACAAATAAGGACATAATTGGATTGTTTTCTTCATTGCAGCTCTGGAGGAGGAAAAAAAAAAAAAAAACTTCATACCTGGAGATTAGCCATAGGCAAAAAGCTTCCTCAAGGCTTATTTAATGACAGCAGAGATTCTTCAGTGATGCTTATATATGTTTTGGGTACCACTGTGACTGGTGGAGAAAGGCTGGAAGACTTACAGTCCCAGCCTGACCACCACATCACCGTGCAGATTTCCTCTTAAAGGAGGTGAGACTTATTTCATCTCTAAAGATGAAGAGCTTATTAATTAGTAAGGGAGCGTATTTCATCTCTAAAGGTTTTCAAACCTTTTGCTCAAATAGAATGAAAGACAATTGAGGTTTGTATCTGATGCAAACAAACAATAATGAAGGGCTGGAGCTGAGGTATTATGGCAGCCTTTGCAGATATTCTCAGGCCAGAATTCTTACAAATAGCATTCTACCTTTTTGTTAAATTTTTCTTTTCCAGTTTTTCTCCAATCTATCTGCATGTCTTGGTACACCACATTGCTGGTATCCAAACACAGAGAGCACTTTCTCATAAAGGCTATCAATGAAGGGAAGCCTCTTGTGGATTTGCTTGGTATGAGTTAATGAACAGCATTTGTTTCAGCTCCTGGAGGAAATGTTTCTATTCTCAGGTATTTTGGAGGGTTGGGGATGACTTTTTAAGCATCCTACCCATTTCTATAGGTATACTGAATAAAATTAAGCTGAAATGAAAACTAAGCATTGTTACACATTTCCAAAAAAGCAGATTATAAATAATGCTCTTTGAATTCCAAGATGAAAAAGTGACTGAACACAAGCAGCAGTATTCTCCTGTCAAGCTGATCCTTTCGTGAGTAGGAAGGGAAGCAGGGAGCACTCATCCTCTCTGCAATGGATGCATTGAACACCTCATCTTTAAGGAAAATGTGGATACATTTTCATCTTCTAGAAAAGTATTAAAGTGAAAATATCCTCGATTCCCTCAAAAATCCTCATTGCATGCAGCTGACAGAAAAGAAATTCTCACAGGTGCTGCACACCACTGGGCATCAACAGGCTCCAGCCCTGCCATAACCATTTAATGTTGAAGTGCATCGCTATCACTTTCACTTCCAGAGTAATTAAGTTGGAATTTATAACTCAAATATCCAAAAAAGCTATTTCACAGATGATTTGCAACCATGTTTAAGCATAAACATTCATAACATTCACAGATCCTTTGTATTTAGCATACCACAGTATAACAGATACAAAATTTAGATTAATGCATTAATGTATGTTTAATTTACCCATTACTGAGAAATTCACTTTATAGATTTAGGAGTTAAAACGTCTACAACCACTACATATGCTGGAAAAAAAAAATTCATACTTGCACACAGAATATTAATTCTGCCTAAGAGTTGACATCACTTCTATTGTCTTTTGCCATTATAGCTTGTAAGTATCACTATAACCATTTTATTACTCTACTGTATGTACATATAAAGTTCAATATAAGCTATGTTTTTTTGGAAATAAAATTATATTTCAGTTTACTTGAGATGTATATAAACTGTTCTTTCTCGTTGCTGTGATAGAACTACTACTTACTCAAAGGAATTTTGCCTATGATGTCAGAAAGGACAGATTACTTCTGAAAGACAGCATGCTTTTATCAAGAATTCAGCTAACCTGTTGCCAATATATTTATGGTCAACTTCAGAGAAACATTTTGTACTTTGCAGGATAATGCAGTTCTTTGAGGTAACAAGCATGGATCTAAGTGACAAATAAAACTTAATCAAGTGAAAATCTATTTCAAATACAAGATAAATTGCTTCAAACCTTGGTAATTATCTCTCTGGGATTAATAATCAACTTTAATTTAATAATTGGCTAAATATTTCCTCTTTGAAATTTTCAATAATTAAACTACGGTCTCTTAAAAATAATTTTCCCAAGCACTTTACAGAATCATATCATTTAATGAAAACAAAGTTAGGTAAGCTGTCACAGAAAAAATAACAAAGCACCCATTATATCCTTACAAGGCTTTCACAACACAAGATAATCTTTGACAAGAGTGGTATCTTGAGTGGTGTCGCAAATAGCCTTTTAATGCACACAATCCATCATGCGGGTACGAGATCAGGGGAGCCCAACCATCAGTCAGCTGAGTACCAGCTACCTTGCTCAGCCTTATCAACCTGCCCGGTATTGGAGAAGAGAGTTTCAGATGCACGCTTCGAGTAATAACAAATGTGGCTAATGTTAAGGATTAGATTTGAGAATCACAGAAACAAGATTTGGAAAGGAAAAATTAAAGTCTTGCTACAATTCACGCTCTCATTGCCAAGCCTACAACTTTTGGAGGCAAGTCTCTGCTCTTGGCACAAACTTAAAATATTAAATCTGGGCATCAAAGAAAAAATTGGAGTGCCTAAAGTCTGGCTTCAACCTAAAGACAGACTAACTTCTACAAATGCTGAGAGTCAGCAAGGAGAAGTGCAGCTCCTCACCCCCAGGCACCAGAAAGCTTTTGTTAGTGGTGCCTGCAAGGGGACAGCTTGGTACCTAACTTGCATGAATTTAAACCACAGACCCCATGCCCGTACCATGCCACGATCTCTCTCCCCCACAGCTCCCCAGACCGCACTCCCACCGAAGTGTGAATGGAGTTGCTTTGCAATTAAGCAGTTGGTTTTCCATGATATCCCACTCAATATTACCTCTTGGTGAACTAAGGCAGTACATTATGAAAAGCTTTCTTAATGTTTGTATGTAAATATGTTCATATATCACAGGGCTGCAGGCTATGCTGAAGGATAGAAAATAATCAGGTAGGACATGTCATGACAATGATGGTGCTTGTGCATTGATGCCTGTATGTTTTAAATAAAATTGTGGCTGAACTACTTAAGGTCATTAAAATATACTTCAGCCTTTTTACTCTCTTATAAACAGACTTAAAGAGATACGATGACTTATATGTAGAATGAAATCTGATAAAGCATTTAAAGATCCTCAGCTCAAGGCAAGACATGATTAGGGGCAGCAGGGGCAAAGATCTGCAGCATTTACAGCCTTACCTTCAGCACTGGGGTTCTTCAAGATTTTCTAGATCTGCTTGCAGATGCTGATTCTTCCAACATCTGTGGAGACAGACATCTAAAAGGCTTTTGTTCTATAGCTTTTTCATCACAGATTTTTTACTAGAAAATCAGTTTTCCTGGGAGCAAACTGCAATGGAGAACTTCACTGTCTTTTCTAGTGTCACAGATTAATTTTAATTTTGCTGAGAATTTTTTTTTCCTTCAAAAACTAACATTCCTCTCAACCACCATTATGGCAAATGTTTAGACTTCACATAGCCCTGAAAACACTTTTCAGTCCTCTTGAACAGTTTCCATGCTGTTCTTACGAGATTGCAAGTTCAACTTTAGCATTTCTCATTGTGAAAAGGTGATGCAAAAGGTGTATGGAGGGCAGGAAGGGGTGTTAAGTTGCAATAAATGTCTCTCATACTAGCAAAAAGTAATTCAAAATCTCAAAACCTTAGGGGGAAATAGCATACTCAAACATCACATGTAGGACTGAATTATTCCTCTTTTCATCTTTGCAAAATCAGAACAAAAATATGTATCACATATGAGATTGTTTGTATGTTGTTAATTTTTTCCCTGTTATCAATCTGGAAATCAATTACCAGGAATTTTATTTAAAAATAATAATAATTCAGTCTCCTTTCCTTCTAGGATTTATAGGTAGCATTAAACCTATCTTCTTGTCCATAACCTCCAGTCAATAAATTACAACTTTTCTTCGAGGGAAGCAGAGGAAAGGTAGCTGTTGTACCTTGCCATACAACATTTGGAACCCTGCTCCTCCATTTTATGTTAGTTACTTCATTCCTCTCTCTACTTAAAATTTAATGTCTTATTTAAAGAGGAGCTAATCCAGAGTTGGTCTAGGGGCAGGTGCACCCACTCTGAATATCAGACGTGTAAAGGCCAACACATCATCTAGTCCACATCATCTACAGAAGGCCGTTATCCAGCCTCCAGCACTGACTCACCACCCACATCAGTGAACACCACGGATGTGTGTGTTACTTGTAGTAACATTATCTAGCACTATATATTTCTTTTTTGTAGTAGTAGTAGATTTGCTTTCTTTCAGTATCGAAGTTTCCTTTCCTTTATATTGAAGGCCAGTCTCACAGGACAGACAGCATGACTTACCGCTTCTCACCCAGCTGCTCCTTTCAACCTTCCAGCCCAACACTAATTCTGGCCTCATTTTCCTTGCTGTGACTCACAAGCACCCTCACTGGTTCACAGGTCATCTCCTACTCTCATTTACAAGAGTAAAGAGCATGGAGCCAATCTATTACCAGAGTTAACAGAAGAGTCCTTCAGCGCAGAATGTCCTCAGGTTTTCTGGGGAAAGACGAGCACCAGATGAGCGCAACCACAAAGGTCACGATCCGCGCTGCCAGGCCAGGCATGAGGGAGGCTCTCCACGCTGAGGGGGTGATGAGGCTACACAGCAGCGCTCCTCCAGCACCACCCACCCCTGTCCCTGCTGGGGCACCACAAGGAAAGATCTTTCTTTGAACCACGTTCGCTGCAGTTGTGGGGCCAAATTCTCTTATATTCATCCTTACGTGATCCAACGTCACTCTGCATAAACCAGTTCAGTTTTTCACAGCACACAAGTAGAGCAAGCCAGGACTGCACATCCAACCCATCACAAATGCAAGTCACTTGTGTGTAAACGTCTATCAGTTTTACTACTGTCCCTAAGTCTGCTTTAAGTTCTACTTTCCTGTTAAGTCTTTATATTTTATAGTATTTGCTTTGTCCAAATACATATATTTCTACATAAATTCAGGATTATTCATGGCGCTACAGTTGCTTTTTCATATTTTCTCCTCAATATGTTAATTGTCCTCTTCACACACATTAGCAGTCTCTGAAGGGAAAAGAGGTGGAGAAGAAAGGTGAAAATGTTTTTTTAGACCTATAGTAATCAATAAAAGCAATGCTACAGAAACCACAGTGTTCCCTACTGCATTGCCTTCCCTTGAAATATTGATACTGTTGTGGTAGATTTTTTTTTTCTTCCCGCTTTTTGAAAATACAGATAATATAAATGTTCCCATTAGTAAGAAATATGTCACATCAAAATTAATGATATTCAGCCAATAACAATGCTACTCTCTGGCTGTCACGTTAACTCAATTTCAGGTTAGCAGAGCAATTCTGCCATCCAAACCCTATTCAGAGACAGAGATGAATTAAGGCAATTCTCACAGGCTATGCACCCATGAAAAGTGTGCCCTAGATCTGAACAATTACCTGTGAGCCTTTCACTTGCACACTGCCTTCTTACTCTGGTGCTGGGCAAGATTCTGATCCCAGTAAGAGATCTGCAGTAGCTTACTGCCCCAGGACAAGCCTGCAGAAACTGGAATGAAGCAACCTCCCCTCCTCACTCATCTGGATCATGAAGTTCTGCTTTAATACATTTTATGTCTTAAAATGAGACCAGTGTCTTGAAAATAGTCTTTGACTCCAGTTAAAAAGCTCTTTTTATTGAAATAGTCAACAGCAAGTAAAATACTTAAGATAACTCAGATAAGAGATTTTTTTTTGCTCATCTTCCTCTTTTAACAAGTACCAGCAATAGCATTTTAAAAACCAGCAATAAAGTTTTAAAGAGTACCAGCAATTGCAGACGACACCAAGTTGGGTGCATGTGTTGATCTGCTCGAGGGTAGGAAGGCTCTGCAGGAAGATCTGGATAGGCTGGACTGGTGGGCCAAGGCCACCTGTATGAAGTTCAACAAGGCCAAGTGCCGGGTCCTGCTCTTGGGGCACAACAACCCCAAGCAGCGCTACAGGCTGGGGGATGAGTGGCTGGAAAGCTGCCTGGCAGAGAAGGACCTGAGAGTATTGGTTGATAGTCGGCTGAATATGAGCCAGCAGTGTGCTCAGGTGGCCAAGAAGGCCAACAGCATCCTGGCTTGTGTCAGAAACAGTGTGGCTAGCAGGACTAAGGAAGTGATTGTCCCCTTGTACTCGGCTCTGGTGAGGCCACACCTCGAGTCCTGTGTTTTTGGGCCCCTCACTACAGGAAGGACTTCAAGGTGCTGGAGCGTGTCCAGAGAAGGGCAATGAAGCTGGTNGCTGCCCAGGGAAGTGGCCGAGTCACCATCCCTGGATGTATTCAAAAGAGGTTTAGATGTAGAGCTTAGTGATATGGTTTAGTGGAGGACTTGTTAGTGTTAGGTCGTAGGTTGGACTAGGTGATCTTGGAGGTCTTTTCCAACCTAAATGATTCTGTGATTCTGTAATAGATAAAAATGTGTTAGCAGTTTTACTAAACTGAAACAAGGCCAAAATGCAGGTATTTGTTACAACCTCCAAGAATGACATTAAACCTTTATTATAAAAAAAAGGTAATAGACAGATCAGTGCTTAAGGGTGATTAAGCGACTAAACCAGTTAATATGAGCAGCATATGTTTCACTGACTAGCAGTGGACAAAGGGAATATGAAATAAGGTTGCAAGCTGAAATGTCCATACTGACACTGGCATAAATCTTAAATACTTTGGGTATAGCAACAAGAACATGACTGTGTTCATATGTGATTACTGTCAAATCAGTAGTGCCAAAAGCTCCTGTAATACAGAAATCCAACATTAATGGTCATAAAACTCAGCTATCCATGCTCTGATCACTTTAAATGTTTCATAAAGCACCCAGTAGTATTTGGGTGAGTGCCTAGTCACTTTCCTCCTTCTCATGTAATTAAACAAATACTTCCGCTAATTGTACCGAGTGCAAACATGCCTTTAAAAATAAGTTTGGTGGACCTGGCCATCACAGAGAAGTTGATCAATACAGTAGCTTTTAGTTCAATCTAAATCTCCTCCCAGAATAAGTTTCTCCACACTAATGTTATCCTGGTTTAAATATTACTGTTTAAATTCATTCCAGAATTTGTACTGGAAAAAAAACCTTACCTGCTTAAGAAACAGGTTCTTTCTTCCAGCTTCTCTTCCCCTGGCACCCTACCTTAATTGTGGTCATTTTCTCCAGGTCTCTAGCTGTGCTGGGAATTCTTGATGATTCCTTTTAAATTTCAAATAACAATTTTATTTATGCATCTTTAAGTATTGTCAGGGAAAGAGGTTTCCTCAGCCTCACTCACATTGACCAGCACCGGTTTCCATTATTCTACCAAACAGAAGTCAGAGGCTGAGTGTGTCAATTAAAACATCAGGAAGCATGCAGACAGAGAAAATACGTTCATTAATTACACTATATTTACTTGCTCTCAGGTATATTTGACTGAAGATCATTGGAGTTTTGGATAGTTTTAAAGTAGTATCGATATAAAGAGAGGTATAAAAATATCTGCTTTTTACCTTGAGTCATTTGTGCAACATACTTTGTATTACAGGTGTTTTGTATTTCCCTCTGGGGGAAAGAACTTAGTTACCTTTTCACATCTATTGGAACTTCAGAACAATTCCAGTTCTGTGTTAAAAAGGTGAATGTCTGCAGTAACTCCCTGAAGATCCGTAGTATTACTCCAGGTTTAGACAGTATAAATAAAAACAGCAGCTACGCACACAGTAATCAGCTCATAGCCACAGCAAAACCTGGAAAGTCAGGCAACTTTCCCACTTGGTTTCCTTAAACATGACCTGAACCAATTGCAGAGGTTCAGCACTGTGAAGAAAAGAAGTTATCCTTGCAAGAAGGTTATTATGAGGAAGTTGAGTATGACGCATTCAAAACTGAAAATACTGAACTAAACATATAGGGAAGATAATAGGTTTCACAGGAATACGTATAAAGAGGACATGGTTTATCAGTCAGTGCGTATCACAGCTTTGTATTAGAAAGAGCAATATTACATTGGTGTTCGACTGTGACAAACCAAATTCTTACCTTACTCAGTGAGAAGAAAGTAACGTGTGTCATATTCAGACCTAAATACAGTAAACAGCTTTTTTAGGAGTCTCACTGCCTATATGCACAAATGGGAATTACAAGTCTGCTAATGAGTAAGCAGAGGAGAATGTGGTCATGCTTGCTTGGCATTTGCTAAGTTATTGACCAGAGATCCATATGCAGACAGAAAAGCAAAATCACTAAAACTGATATGATTTGTGTCAGACTTTTCTACTGCACCACTCAACCTGATTCATCTCTCACATTTAAAAAAAAACTGGTGAGTTTGCAGACTTCTCATCCAACTTTGGAGTGTTACTGAGGGGGGAGCAGAAAAAAAAGG
>VXAA01000836.1:138016-149872 GCA_013399115.1 Anseranas semipalmata | reverse complement strand
GGGGGGGGTGAGCCCCAAAGCACAGAAAAGCTTCCAGTTCTGAAAGCTGTTTATCGAAGCCCATTAAGAAGTCTGAGAGATGGTAACACAGTAGCTGTACAGTAGCCAAAGACATGTTAAGGCAATCTTTGTATAGGCACCAGGTGAAGTCTGCCAGCAATAGCCACTGGTGTCCCTGGCCACCAGTCCAGCTGCACCACCAGTTCTGATGGCCACCCATCCCAAGACCCCACACAGCCAAGCCCACTGATCACTGAGCATCACGGGCTTGCTCTTGGAGAGTAGGCACTCGCACAGACTGCTCTTTCCAGCTACCAAAACCTTGGAGATCTCTCACCTCTATACAGAAGAAATGTCGTGGCTTGGCAAGATTTCAGAGAGCACAACAGGGCCACACGATACGGATAAAGACGACAGTCTGCCTCCATGAAAACATTCTCCTTTTCAATATATGAAGGTATTCTGGATGCTCCTCACTGAAATCTCAGTTTTGCATCATCTCTGCTTTGGAGAGGATGAAGTACCAACTCCCAGGACTTTACAGCAAACACAGCAGGTTACTCAGAGCCAGTTCTGCAAGAAGACTTACGATCCACCACCACATAATCAGCATCCTTCCAATGGAAGATCACACTAACAACAATTAACATAATAAATTAATAAAATGGAATCTGAGATCAACGGTTTCAAAGCAAAGCCTCATAGCATCTCTTCTTGATGTTCCCTGAGTCTGCTCATCTTCAGAAAACTGCCTGCCTGAAAGGCTCTCAGGATATATTATGAGCTGTCTCCTCTACAGGAGTAGTACATGCCAGGAGGTAATCCCAGTGACTGCAGCTAGCTTTTGAGATCAAAACTTTCCCTATAGCTTTTATTTTCCTTTGACATACACCACATCATAGACAATTCAACTATTATTTAAAAGAAAATTGTTCCACCAAGTCTTGCAAGTGAGTAAAATATGGGGGAAATAAGCAGTAAATTGTGATGAAGAAGAAACAAAGTTAGATGTAGAATATCACTATACTTTTAACAATTTACTTGAAAACTACCATTAGAGAGTGATCTTCTAAGATAATGGAAATATTGGAACATGCAGAGTTTCCTTTTCGCTGGAGTTCTGCAAAAAGAAAATTATTTCTGATCTTATACTCTGCAGGAATTATTTTCTTCCTTCTCTCTCTTTTTTTTTTTTTTTTAGTTCAAATGTACTCCATTCAAAGACTGACACTAGAGTCAGGAGCAGATCGGAACAGGTCTGAACAACAACACAGTCCAGTAAAATAATCCCAGAAGCCAACTGACAATGTGAGAGATATAAATGTAAACCAAATAGCTATTAGTTTTACATCTATAGTATAGCACATAGAAAGTCTAAGGGAAATTGAATTATAATTTCATTCTTGTCAAGCCAGTAAAGAACTACATTTATTTTTATACAGAATGGAAAAACAGAATGGACATTTGCTTTATGGGCCAGAAAACAAGAAAAAAACAACTGCTTTATACCTTAGACCAAGATTAAAATGAGCAGTTATATGCCAATCTTTTTTACCATGATTTTGTTAACGAACCATGATTATTTCTCAAGTAATTGTTCACCATTTATGACTTATTTGATTGCTTACCTTTGACTCCATGCAATTAAGTATAAGCTTAAATTCATACATAGATGTCAATGGGACTGCTCTTGGAACTGAAGTTAAGCAATTAGCTCAATGCTTTGGAAGATCAGGGCCCTTTGGTGTCAAAACACTGGTAGATATCAAACACCTGAGTAGTGACCCCAGCCAAGCATGGGACAGAAGTAGCCATGATAACTTATCATGGCAAAAATTCCAAAACCTGAGACCTACTCACTGAGCTGTGTCATGGCAGGGGAGCATGTATGAAGTAACAATAAAGTGGTACTTGGAAAAGACATACTGACATTTCAGGAGGGGCCATAAAGCTTGTTCAGTGTTGCAAGGTGTCATATATATCCATTTCCAGAATAACACAGTAAGTATTAAAACTATATCAAAGTTGTAACATGTAAGAACCACTTACAAATGTTGCACCCTTAATATTTCATGTTAAAATTATAATCAGCAAGGTGCAGAGCACCTCTTCCTAGGACCATCTCTTCCCAGATGCCAGGAAGATCAAGATTGGTTAAAAACACCAGGATGTTCAGTAAGAAAGAAATACCATCTCTTCCACAGAAAGCAGAAATTTCACGAATGATTTGCTGAAATTGATTTCCATCTGAATTGTACTGAATTTGAAAAAAAAAAAAGTATATTGTGTATTACTTTTTAACTAGTGAGTACTTTCTGGACAAAAATAGGAAAATTTTAAACAGTATGAACAATCTATGTAGACTTAAGACACCGTAAAAGAACCTTATATAATTCAAAACATTTTTTTCGTTGTCATATTGAAACCTTGAATAAACTGGTAAAACAGGTGTACTTACACTTACACACAGTAGCCAACATCCTCATAATGGTCAGCTAGCAGGAAACTCTTCCCAGGCTACCACTTTTAAAAATTAACTCCATGGATTTTCAGGTGAAATATTCACAAGCAGAGAGTTAATACTTCTTTTGCTTAAAATTGGATGGCCTCATGGATGTCCTCTAATTTCAAAGCATAAACCAGAGTTAGATTTACTGGAAAAACACTATATTAAATAAAATTTTTGAAGCTTTTGAAACAGTCAGCTTTGAAAGAGAAGCAGAAGTTTGTCAGAGGGATCTGAAATACACACATTTCTGAACACATCCATTTCTCTAGTTAAATATTAGTGTAAGAGACTGATAAATTTCCCTTAGTTTAATACAACTTTTATTTCAATTAAAGCCTAAGTACATTGTAGTACTCTGGTGACTATTTTGAACCTTTCTCCATCTCTTGCAGTGCTAGGTTTTTACCATGTAACACTCATTATGTTTGGATACAGCTCCTGGCTGATGGCCAGCTTACTGGGCTTGATTTCCAGCCCCAAAGCTAACACTAACAACTTACCGCTTTCACATGAACTAAAGCAGCATTAGAAACCCACATTTCATTTTGTCTTAGAAGGAATTATCTGACATTGCCGGTCCAAAGAGTTGCAAAATTCTTTAAACTTCACTGTACACAAAAAAATGGAATAATTAGATATTGTTTTTTAGCCCTTATTTTACCTATTTACTGTCAAAAACAAAAACAAACAAAAAAACCACCTTCTCCCTGCCACTTTATATCAGCTATAATTGCTTTCTTGCAGACCTAATCAGGGATGCAAAGACGACAGGCAGCCTCTGGTTTGCCTTCCTGGAGAATCACTAGGAAACAGACGGCTTTGGCTTTTTATATGCTCAGAAAAGAAAAACTGTTACCTGGGCACACCTCTGTATTTTACCCAGGCTGTTACTACATTCAGCATTTTCCATGGCATGCACTTCATTGTATGTTGCATTTTTAAGCTCAGTTTTCATGCAGTCTGGTGGATGCCACAGGAATAATTGGAAACATCAGGTTCAAAATAACAAGGTGGCAGCAAGACAAGCGAGCATGCTTACAGGTGAAAATGTCTTAATGCATTTTACCACTCTCACTGTCCATCCTGTATTTGCTGCTTAACTGAGTTTCTGCCTGAATGTGAAGAAGTGGCAACAATCCCACAGCCAGGGAAAATCCTGTAGCCTCCTCAGATTTACAACAGTGGAAAGCACAAGCGGCTCCATGGAAGTCAAAGGACTTCCTTTAGCATAAAGCTGGGCACTCTGAATCGAGCCTACAATCTTTAAATAGCTTCCCTGGGAATTGCTTTTGTAACAGCAAGTTTATTGTCACTGCGTTTTACGAAGCAGCCAAACACAAATTGATCCAACCGACTGGCTCGTGAACGCTCCAGCCCATTTGGCAATCTCATTAGGGACGGCGCTGGAATGAACCAGAAGTTTGTCACTTTTTCACTTAGTGAAACACTTTGAAGGGGATAAAAGATCCTTTGCCTCTTGCTGAGCTTTGTGAGTTTTAATGCTTTTTATGTACTGCTTCTCTCTGCTTCATCTTAAGCAAATCTTTTATCCTGGAGGTATTCAGCAGCAGGCAGGAGAGCTTAAAGAAAAAGACAGAAGGCTAACACTGATTTCATTCCTATCATGAAGGATGCCTTTTTTAAGGGTAAGAAGCTTACGCTGACTTTTCTTCAGCGAATCCTCTCCAGCGCAGCTCTCCAAAGAGCATAACAAACACGGTTCTTCAGTGGACTCGTGTGCACCCGCGTGTGCGCGTGCCACATCGCGCTACGTGAGGGCACGCGGAATGAGCCTGTCCCTTAGAGGCCAGGGTGGCGATCCTTCCTGCCTACAGATACTATGCCAGTGGCTGGTCTCATTAGAAACAGCTTAATGAACACAAGTATAGTAATGAGTTTTTTGGTTTGGTTTGCTTTTTGTTGTTGTTGTTTTGTTTTTGTTTTGAAAACATGCTACAATTCTACCCATTTCCTTTGGGATATCTCACCCTTTATTCTTCCGGTTCTTTTGTTGAGTTGCAAGGTAGAGAAAGTAAAGGCCATTCATAATTCAGAGCTGCAGAAAAGACATCTTAAGGGCTGCACATTCTAGGCAGAAAACAAAGTTTAGGCAGACCATTCTTCGCCTCTCGTGGCTGTGTTTAAGGACCCAAATGTTTTCAGCTCCTATTTTTTCACTAGAATCCCTTTGACCCTAGTTTTGTACATCTTTTGCTCAACTTCTGGCAGCTTTTCTGCGATTGTTCCTGTCTCAGGAGTGAGACAAGTCTCAGAGCAATGCCAAGGCGGTACTGGAAAAATTTGGAATGCAAAACCTCGAGGGCCGATCTAACAGCACAGGAGCGGGGCTGACCCCTGGTGCCGTGGCTGCTGCACTCCACCACTGCCCCAGAAGCAGCAGGCCCTGCGCGGATGGGAAGCAGCTGGGGGTGTCTGGCTGTGGCTGGAGAGCTGTGCAACCCTCACATGCAGGCACCCAGGACTTGATGCAGCTGCAGCTTTGGCTGATTCTAGTCATCCTAAGACACTTTTCAAAAAATATCCGAGCTAACCTGAAAAACATGTTTTTGTTCCTGACTGAAAAAGTGTACTGAGAAGGTTGTTCTTCTATAACTATATCAGCTGCGGTTTACGTTTTAAGGATATACCAAAAATATTTTCTGAACAACAAAGGTTTTGGTGCAGCACATAAATGGTTGAAATACAGTAGATATTACAGAAATGGAAGGAGGACTATAAATGACTAAATAAATTGATAGGTCTGTTTCTCTGTGCGCTACACAGGCCGGTGAAATAAAGCACGTATTACAGTAATGGAGGGAGCACACGAGCGCCTGGACTGATCCCTCCATACACAAGAAGTGTATGTGAACTTGTCTCTCCCACTTCCGAATGCACAAATAGTGATTTAGTGTTGAGTTTCAAAGGAAATATCCTCACAAATACCATCAGTCAGGGAAAGCGCTGCTGTTAATCCGTCAGCAGCACTTCTATTTGTGCCAAACAGCAGGGCGGCGCTAAGGGCTGGGCTCCTTCCAAACAGAGGAGCTGGACAGGGCTCAGGGTAAAGGGGCAGGTTCTGTCTGGTTCTTTCAATCAATTCAAAGCCTGTTAACACTGTTAAAACCTGTCCTAATGACGACAGCTTCACCTGGGGACCACCGGCTTGGGGAACAGCCAAATGTCACAGCCAGCCTAACAGCAAAGACGAAGAGCTCCCTGCTCTCGCACTGCTGCTTGTTTTTATTACAACACTGCTTAGGAGCTCAAACAGAGATGAGGGACCTCCTTGTGCCTCCTGTTAGACGGAATGGCACTTTTTCTGGGTGAGGCGCCTTAGCTGCCCTCCCAGCAGGCAGCCGGGGCTGGGCCCGTTGGGAGCAGAAAGAGGGAGAGGGCAGAGAGCGCCTGCGTGCGGGCAGGAAGGGCCGCTCCCGAGCTGGGTCTGAACCACAGAGGCGTGAAAACGCAACTTACGTCGGTCTGGGCTGCGCGGGAGGACCAGCCAAATAATTGTTGCGACTCCACGTGCTTCAGACACAGCAGGATCTAGTTCAGCGTAACCGCTGTCGAGTCCTCCAGGTGTCAGCAAGAATGAGACTTCTTGTGTCATCCCAGCTGACCTGCCCTGCAACAGTGAGGGAGCATTGCAAATAACAAAGGCACAATGCATTCTGCTTTGCTCAGATATTCGGGAATGAGAATGTAGGGTTTTTGTCCATTAAGAGAATATGAAAACTATAAACTGTTCTATTTGAATGCAATTAATTTTTTTTTTTAAATGCTGTTTTTTCTATCCATTAATATTGTCATCTGTTCTACCTGCAGGATATTATTACATGTGAATACTATTTATCCAAAAATTGTCTGCAGTTCTTAGCAGTATGTAACAGAATAATATGTAGTAGAAACAGAGGAGTAAAGGAGAAGCTGAAGAAGAGATTCACAGGGTTGGGGAGGGCTGGGCTGAGATAAGTATTTCAAGTATTTCTTGAACTTTTTTTTAAAATCTGTTTTTATAACTCTGTTATTAATCCAAATTTACAAAGCAAAAAGTTGTTTCAAAAAAAAAAAAATTCACCAAACACCAATAAAACTTCAGAAACAATCTTGACAAAAGTTCATAAAGATGATCATAACTGTTTTGATTTTTAAAAAGTGACATTTTTAGTCCCAGAAATGTTTTCTTAAACATTTTTGATCATCTAAACATTTCCTGCAGGAATCACTATTAGAAGTTAACGTACGTTTTTGGGGGAATGACAGCAATTCCGGCACTGCAAATCGGGTAAGCACCCAAACCGTGTGCTATATTCATCTCAGCTCATCGCCTAATCATAAAAGACATAGAACATCTCTGAAATTTAGGCCCTTTTATTTCTAAACCTCTGGAAATTCAATGAGAGTTGTTTAAAACATTATCAAGAAAACCCAGGGATAATCCATTATGGGCACCACCCAAGGAGACAATTAGAGCAAGAAAGAGATTTCACTGGGGTGCTGGCCAATAATAACTTGCAAAGCACAGGGGCACAGTATTTCTCCTTTGCTATATTTTCAGTCAGTGTTATATTGATTTTTATTCTCTACAATATCTTTTATTTATCATTTTTAATCATGTTCTAGTGACCTCCACAGTCTGTAATTGAAGGACCATTGCAAGCATGATTCAAGAACAAGAAAAAAGTAATAAATAAAAACAGGAGAAAAATCTATGTTCAGAAGCTTGAGTGCATGGAATCATTCAGAATATGCTGCAGTGCATTTTCTCATAGGACTCCAGGACTATCTGAGCAGATATTTTTTTATAATGGGGGACACCTTTGGATACACATTTAATATCAGGGCTGCATCATGCCATATCCTAAAAGCTATATTCATATACAATACGGGGCTTGCTGATTTTTCAGTCCAAATAAGAAATATATATAATATGTTTTTACAGATTGTTCTTTTATGTATACACCTATATATTATCATACCGTACCAGTGCCACCATAGTGGCTCCACACAGAGGCAGGCTGCAGCATTACAGCAGCGGGCAGAGCTCTGGTTTAGCTACAAACAAGACAGTTCTCGCTCTGAGGACAGCCAGCGCCCGTCTGTCCGTCCTGCAGCGGGCTTCATTTGGCAGCGCCCTGTCCCCACAGGCGCTGAGCCACACGCCAGCCCCAGCACACACACACCCACAGGTCGCTGTCCCAACTGGATGCCCCTCGGTGCTGCTTCCAGAGCTGCTGGAGACCCACGGCCAGCGGGCACCTGCGGGGCAGCGTGGTGATGCTCTGCTGTCAGCCTGGATTTGGGAGCAGCTGAGGCCACAGGCAGCTCCCAGCCCCACCGCTGTGCTCCAGCCACTGCCCCAGTGAATGCCCTAGCAGCTCGGGGGGCTTGGGGTAAACCAGCTTTCAATTTCGCTCTTTTGGTATCACTGTGTTAGGAGGCATCAGGTAGATTCCAGTAAGTCTGAGCTGATCATTGGTTTTTATTTTGTCCATGGAATGACTGGCACTGATTAGTTCCTGCACCAAGAGGCTTGGACTGGTATTCCCAGTGGTACCATCAGAGTCCCCACGCTTGACCTGATAATGTCAGCTATGAAGTGGCAGTGGTAAAGGACGAGCAGTTCTCTGCTGGGTGACATAAAGTGGACAGGAAAATAGAAAGAATGAGTGAATGGCAGGGGAGTGCAGTGAGATACAAGGAAGGCCAAGTTTTATATCCATTTGTTTCCAAGACAAAAACTGAAGGACAAGAAGAAGAAAGCAGCAAATGGGATTCTTAATATATACACTTCTTAAAATAAAATATGATCCTGTCAGCTGCTGTCTTACTATGAGCCCAACTACTATGCTAAAGCTGCAAGGTATATTACAAGTTACAGAAACCATAAACTCTGATATAACTCGCTTTAATTTATAGTTGTCTGACAGTTTTGTTCTTCTAAGCTATTTGCTTGATGTATGTCTGACGTCACTTTAAATGAACTGTTTGAAATGGAAATACACTGTAAATGGGGTAAACGGTTTTGTTTAGAAGACTTTCCAAAGTTGGCCTCTAAAATAAGCCAGCTGCAAATGTTGCCTGCTCCACAGCTGCACACACGGCTGTTCGCAAGCACCTCCTGCTTTGCAGCCCCAAAGCATCCTTTGATACAGAAGCTTTGCTTTGTGCAAATGCAAGATGGTATGCTTAGGTGGGTACATCTCCCTTACTTTGCATGTAGATCCCCACGCTGCACTAGTAAATCAAACACCCGCGTGAGCACAGGTTAGGTGCTGCTCTGCACCTCCTGCCCCTGCAGCTGCTGTTCAGGGGACACTGGTGCTTGCACTGGAAACCAAGTGACACAAGTGGGGCAGAAACCGCGTGGGGTGGGGATGGGGAAGCCAAGGCTGTCAGCAGGAGTTAGACTTCAAAGACTGGTGGAGGATTCCCCAACATGTTTGCATTCCCAAAGCTGTTTGCATGCAATGTCATTTATCACATACCAAAATTTGCAAAGCAAATACCAAAGGACAGTTCAGTGTGATTAGTGTGAGCAAATTCTAGGAACTGCACAGGCACCACAGTGCACGTAATTACACATTTATAAATGCATAGGTAAGCAACATACAAAAAACTGGGGATGGGGAAAACAAATCCATAAATCACATTAAAAATCCACTCCTTGGAAATTCATTGCACCCTTGGAGTGAAGAAAAGCACCTCGTATAAGGCTCTTAAATGAACAACCCAGAAACATTCTCAGGAGCTCGGGATAAATATATGTTTGTGCTAGCCAGGGAAGATTCAAGAGATTTTCACTGAGATTCACTTTGGAAGCTGATAAAAACAACATAAAAGGTGATAGAAAAGTGGAGGCTTATCCCTGTCCAGCTCCTGTTGGCCTCAGTGAGGCAGAGCACTTGGGTACATGTATAATTTTCAGCACACAATTTCACTGTAGACACCATTACAGCAGCTCCTAAGATCCAGGCCCGAATACCTGAGGTGTAGGCTCTTTTGAAGCCTTAAAAGCATAAGAAAGTCTACAAAAGTGGTTATTAATAACATCTCCTGGAGCAGCTGATCTTGAGCCTCTCCATTCTGAAGAGCAGGGATATTTACTGAAATATCCAACAACGAGTCACAGAAAGAACAAAAACTTAAGTCCCATCCACTTACAAAGTAAGAAGTCCTTGCGGTGATCAGCTGTTACTCAACACGTTTGCAATGTCATTGCCTGCACCTACCTCGTTTAAGGTTCCACATCTTCAACCTTCGTCTACCTGTGGAAGCTGGATGGACGTACCCGCTGTGCCCGTTCCTCCTGCTCTGACCGCCCCTGCGAGGAACCAGTCTACGAACCGGCCCAGGTCCCGCCAGGAGCAGCGACAGCGGCAATACCTGACCGCTGCCACCGCACATGGCTGCCACCACAAGCACAACAGCCCATTACTAGAATGTCAGGAATCTTTGATTTAAAGGCCATAAAAGCTATATTTTATCATAAATTTTGCTATACCATATGTTTTCTAGCCTGTAGGATAAATTCTTTAAGAGCTGTGAACTCTCCAATCTTAATTGCATTTTTTATTTGCTCGCTGTATCAGCATGTGCCTTCAGACCCTGTGCACAGGCACTCAATACAGGAAACAAAGTGCACAATGCCCACTTCGTTCAAGCAGTTCAGAACCAATGTTGCGGCCCACCCAGGGATTCCTTGACACAATGAAGGTTCACACACAGGACAAGGAGAAGGTTTGCTGCTTTATCATGTAAAACATTCACACCCTCTCTGGTTACAGTTTTGCATATATTTGGGGGGAAAAAAAGTCAGCCAACCTAAAATCAGTGTGATATTTTAGCCTCTCTTACAGAGAATTACTGATGTAGGAAGAACTGGGAGTGACTTCCACCCCAGGAAATTTTTCTTAGAATATAATCATCTATCATGACAGAGATGCGAACAGGCACTGAAACGCTTGATTTCAAACACCTCTCAAAACAGGACTGGCCCCTCCTTCCCTCACCTTCCATGACTGTTGCATGAGATGAGGTATTCCGAGATGCAAACTAAGGCATCTCAGAACTAAGGCATCAACAGAACACCTATAAAGTACAACATCCTTGATGTCTGCATACATGGAAACTGGGAAGTTTCACCAAATACTTTGTTAGCAAGAAAATTTCTCACAGAAAGCAGAAAAGCAGGGTTTTTTTCTAAATCAAAGTAGCCTCTAGCCACATTCAGAATACCCTGAGGTTTGCAAGCTGCAGCCTCGCAGCACTGCCGGTGCAGCAGTGCCCAGGAGGAGCCCCTGTGCTGCCCCCTTGCCCCCAGCAGCAGCAGCACGGGGCAGCCCTTCCCCATGCCTCTGACACCGCTGCCGCTGCCCCAGCTCCTGCACCGCAAGGACCACGCTCCACAGGCCGGCTGGGAGAGCCCCTCTTCTCTGAGGCAGCAAAGCAGAAGCTTTGGCTGACTGCATCTCAGCTGGAGATTATGCTTTGCATATCTTATAGAAAGGACAGTCTGCCTGGTCTTTACATGTTCAGTAATGATTTTCCTGAAAGCAATCCCTTACAAAAAAAAAAAAAAAAAGAAAAGAAAAAAGAAAAAAACACCATCTATGCACAAAACAAGAAAAGCAGGGTTAGCATCAAGAAAACCCAAATAGCACTACTGCAATCAGCACTGCTGCAATGCACCCTGCTGGAAGAAAAGAAGAAATCCCGGCAACTGGTAAGAGATGCTGGAGTGACCAGTGGAGACAATTCCTGTGTGCAGGAGGACCAATTCTGCAAACATGAGGCACCCAATAAGCTCTCCTGTCGCTGTGGCAAATTTGCTTCATTCTTTCAACCTGAAGTGACAAATTCATGAACCATTCCTATAAGAATAGCTATGAGCACATACATACCTTAAACAATATTTGTTGAAATGCAGAATCCACTGGAACATTTGAATCGTGGTGAAAAACAAAAAACAGATGCAAATATACAAAGTGGTTTCTACCCAGTACGTAGATCACAGTGCCAACGTTGACATAGCAAAGTTTGTCTCAATGTTAGCTTCCAGTCTTGCCAGGTTCCAGGAAAATGCAGAGAAATTTATAAAATAATAATATTAATAAAAAACACACCGACGTTTCACAGTCATAGCCTCACAAACAAAAAAGTTAACTGATATTTTCAGAGAATCTTGGAAAATGTCTAGGCTTAGCGTAAAGCAAAAATCTGAGTTACCCACTGATCCACCCGAAAGAAAAGCACAGACACATTGATTGCAAACATCAGGTAGCATGTTGCTGCTCTCAGCTTGCAACCAGGTAACGGTCTTCACAGGGTGTGAATGCAAAAAA
>VXAA01000836.1:49576-137996 GCA_013399115.1 Anseranas semipalmata | reverse complement strand
AAAAAAAAAAAAAGGATGCTACTGATGAGGAAAAAAACCAAACCTTTGGACCCACGGAGCAGTCCTCAACAGGGAGGGACTTTTGAAGTTGCTTTTAAAAGGCAGCTTTGCATTAGTGCTCCAAAACAGCCCTCTTAGGAGATGGAGGGGGCACAGGCAGGAGCAGAGCCAGGAGAGGCTGGATGAGCTAGAGAGAGCACGCGGTGGGAGCATGATGCTGTAGGATGCAGCTAGGGAAACATTTCTTAGGTATTTCTCTGAAAGAACACTGCGTGTCCTGGAAACTTTGGTAATGGAATAGAAGAAAGGATATAGAAAACTTTCAAGCACTAAAGGGACTTTTGACACTTCTTAATTTAAGCAAAGTTAACCAAATGGACATTTGATTAGAGAATGTTTATTTATAAATCTCACTGTTCAGAACACACTCCTTGTCCCCATCGGAAAAGAGTTTCTCTATTGCACTAAAACTACTCTATTGATATTCTCAGGGCATAAAGGGGTCTTAAACTATGCTGATCATCTGATAACTTCTTTAGCTGATGCATTTCTAAGACATCCTACTGTTATGAGAATATAAAATATGAATGTCTTCTAGGTATTTGTCACTGACAGGGAGGTGCTGTAATTCACTGTGAGCTGAGGGCTCAAAGCCAAGTGTGCTGATGATCAAACAACACTTGGTTCACAAAAGGCAACTTACTACAACGTGGCCAGCATTCAGAGAACATTCAGATTATACTCATATTATCATCCCACTGATTGAACTAGCTGATTAAGTTGGCAGCCTGCAAATCACACTGTCACATGTGTTTCTCCATGTTATTTTGCCTGAAGGTTTTTTCCTGCAGGTTCAAAAATTCCCAAGTAAAAATCCATTTTCTGAACTCAAGCCACAGTGTTCACCTCGCCCACCTACAGTTTTTTTCCTGAATTTCCACATCTGCCAGCAAAACATCTCTTCTTTCAATTAGAGACTCCTGCAAAGAATACACACCAGCCTTCCTTTCAAAGCAGGCTTACAGATGAAGAGCTAGAGAAGATTACTCGGTAGGAAGGGCGGCAGTAATTTCCTCCTTTCACTCAGGGGTACACTGGGGGTCGGGGCAGCCTGGAGACTTAATCACAGTGAGCTCTGTTGATGGCTTCAAGTTGCTGAGTGCTGCCACTTACTCCAGGACACTTGTAGTATCTTGTTCTTAACGGGAGCCTCTACAAAGTGTTCCTGTCCTTGATTTCAGACAGGACCAGATGAAACTCCAGGGCATCAAAAGGTGGTTCTGTGGGATTCGGAAGATCTGACAGCTTTGTGGATTTAAGAGCAACTACAGCTTCACATCAATAGATCAACTCAAGCCTACTATGAAATAACACTAGCCAGAAGCCATTAGTATCAAAGGGGCTGTTTTGTGCTGATTTGCAGCAAAGCAGACTGGGAACACCCGGATGCCTTAGCCCTGCATGGCTGCAGATAGCCATGCATGTTGCAGTGTCATAACATCCACTCATTCCACTCGGCAGTTTCGAAGGGAGATCTGAACAAAGCACAAGTAAATGAGTTATGACATATGAATAAAGGTAAGAAAAGTCTAGAATCCCCACAAATAAAAGAGTTATGTTTCTTGACTAAATCGTTACGGCAAATCACCATGTTGCCAAATTTCAGAACTTCCAGTCTGCCCATAAAAGAATACTTAACTTTTTACCTGAAATATCCAGGATAGTTGTGTCAGATTTTTACTTTTTTTTTTTTCCCCCTCCAAACTTACTATGGACAACTCTTTTGATGACTAGATATGGTTATTTCCTATTTAATAAATAACATTTATATTTGTCAATATTTTTCTTCTAGTTACTAAATCAGACTGTTTTCATTAAATATATAGTGTGTTGAATAATTATTTGGAATACTTAATCAGACCAAAACAAATTCACTGACATCTACATGAGATATAAACCTTCTATTTTATTTTCCAGTTAGTTTAATCTCTATTTATGTCTGCGCAGTAAATACCAGCAAAATTAGACGCTACTTATAATTTCAAATTATATCTGTGTATATATCATGTGATAATATTTGTGTTAGCAACAGCTGTTGGGAATGAAAGTTTGTAAGGATAAGGTCTGCTTTGCCCTTGTTTCTGAACATTACAACCTCATAACCCCCAATACTAAGGCATATGATGCTCCAGAGGAAAAGGAAAGTCTCTAAGTACCTGGGCTCCCTTACAGTAACCTCTTCAAATGATGGGTCGAGTTGCTGCTCACCCCATTGCTGGAGTTATTTCAAGCTAGAAAAAAAGCTTTTGGAAGCATTTTAAGCAAGTATTTCCCAAAGTAATCTTATATTGGCACTAGAGAAGATTGAAAGAACTAATATGGCTCTACCTTTCTGTAACTCAAAATGTGTATCTATTAAGAGGTCATAATAAATCATAAACATCTGTCACAACGAGAGACAAAGTAATGAGTTGGAAAGCAAGGATTAAATAAAGTTTAATAAAAAATGTTATGAAACGGTGATAAATGTGAATCAATACTTATTCTGTAATTCTACCATATTTCTTTGACATGAAATATCCCAAAATGTCTGTTACATTCAGTATTATCTGTTTCTCAGCTCAGAAAGAATTTGAGAGACTGTTTCAAATAGGAAACTCTTATTGTGGATACTGGTAAATGTTACTTTTTAAATAAAGAAGGATCATTATTCACCTTGTCTAGAAATGACTTGACAAAAATAAATCCAGAGAAATTCTGGTTAGAGATGTCAAGAGAGCCCATGAAGCACACAGCGGATGGGGTCTCGAGGAGCAGAGCAGCCAGAAAATGGGGTACTTGCCCCCGGTGAGGTTACCTGGTGGGGACAGCAGCGATCTTCACTCACGGGAGATGCTGCAACTCTGATGGACGCTTCTAGGGCTTGTCCTCAGGGTCTATCACCCGCTCCTTTCCTAAGGCTGTGCATACCTGGAAAGTAGGATTTGAGTCTATAACCAACATTCCTAATTCTTCATAACCTGCTAATCTGCACTCATGAGTGAAAACATAGGACATTAAAATTTGAAAACAAATTATTATACTACACAATACTTGTTTGAGTACTTCCATGAGGTCCCATGTACTGACTTCACACTAATGAAACAGCACCTCCGAATTTTCGTAAGGTAAACAAATGAAAATATTGCTTCATTTCTTGTTGGGGGTGGGGGGGAATGTATCTTTTAAAAGACCTGGTATCACCTTATTTTCCAGCTTCATGAGGTTGGAAAAGCAGTTGAAATGCTTAGGGTTTGTGCCCTGCATATTGACACAGCAGTTCTGCAATGCTCAAGGGTAATGGCGATATTGGGAAACACTATCTTTTGGGGAGTGTTTTGTTTGAACAGATGGCTTGTGTTCAAAGCTTAATAGAGCTCAGGCAATTTCACCTTACTGCCTGTCCAGATGAGGAAGATATCATAAATAGATGGACTTCAAGACAAAATGAGACTTTCTCCTCCATGTTCTGGAGATTGCTCTACTTCAAATACGAATGATGGGGATGTTTCCTGTTTGTAAGGAGCTATTCCCAGTGATCACTGCTGCATTCAGTAGAAAAATGTCTTCAATTTTCATGTACAGAATGTACCAAGTGATTTTGCCAACTCATATTCTTTGTCAAACATTTCATTTATTTTTCAGTTGGCAGAACACAGAAGTTGTCTGCTGCCAGCACTAGTGTAGCTGAAGTGGTGACCCCTTTGTCTTCAGACTTGGCTGGGATTTTTTTCTTCTTGGGAAAGACATGCATGCATCCTGCTGCCTGTGCTAGGGGTTGCTGTCTGAGCAGAAAGAGCAGAGAGGAGCCGATGTGCCAGCCAGCCACACATCAACAGGGCCGCGGAGCATCAGCTGCCACTCATACCAGTGGTCCCACCACACTTAACTCGCCAGCTTTGGCGCTGTGTTAGGATTTTCCTTCAGCAGAGCAACTAAAGCTTCCAAAAAGTGACAAACATTGCTTTAAAGGTTGGTTAGTCAGCTTGAGTATATATTTAGCATAATTCAGGATTTCTCTGTTCCCAACAGATTAGATAATGTGGTCAGTGAATTTGAAAAGAATAAATGCAGAACTCATTTGCATCAGTGCTTTCAATTTGCTCAGAATATTTTCTCATTTAATTATTAGCCCACGGTAAACTAGTTATCAATTAATTGCTAGAAAATAGAAGTGTGTGTGTTTTATTGCTTAGATGTCTAATTGGCTATACTGTTGCTTTCTTGTTAAATGCTAATTAAAGTTTCAAAACAGCCAAACATTAGTTAACTTTAAATGGTTAACAAGATACACTAAGGTATAAACACATTTATATTGCATATTATTTTTATGCCAGTTTAAGGTAAATCCACAGCAAAGATGACAATTGTTTTTTCCCCACACTAATATGTTGTTATTTATATAGGTCTTAACTAAATGAACAAGATTTTTTTTCTTCCTTTCATTTATTTGTCAAATATCTATTCAATACTGAAGATAACATGCAAGAGTCGAGACAAAACTGACTGCAAAGTCTTCTAGTGTCAGTAATTCTAGTTCGTAGTTCACCTACAGGCTCATCCTGGGAAAAAAAGCTCACACTACCAGCAAATGCTCTAACCATGGGGCTCTGCCTGCTGACACACAGCACAGCCCTGCCTTCCTCTTCTGCCATTCTGCTTCATCTCCAAGAAATAAAGCTCCATCTGCTGCCACACTCTGCTCACACTCAGCTATTCTGGGGTCTGCATGCCAGGTGAATTGCAAAAGATTATTCCATCACTGTTTGTACCTATTTTTTTTTCCTTCAATATATTCTTGCTTTAGGTACCATGAAGCACAGCTGAGCAATGCCTCCCTGCCTAAGCATGCCAGCTGCAGAGCATGAACCCCACACATGCATCTACTTGCCAGTTGCAAGTCTTTCTCCATTATTCCCCCTTCTCAGTAACATACCCTTGTATTTATGAACTGCCATAAAGTTTTACATCTTATTTCCCTTCTCATCAGCCAGTCTTGTGTCTTGAAATACAGCACAGCAACTTGCTCATTGGATGACACTGAGTGATCTCATTGCCATGAAGATAAATAGTGATTTCTGCCGAAGTTTTATCATTTTGCCATGTACATATCAGCAACTTTTTGGAGGATGGAACATCACTTCAGGTTTCCACAGATGTTCTAAGCCTAAGGAGCAATTGAAAAATATTCTTGAAAGGAAAAATATCAAACTAATATTAATGTTAAATCAAGTTCATGGAATTCATTAGAAATCAAAATTATAAGCAAGAAAACAGCTGTAACAACCCCAAATCTTATTTTTATTACAGCATTTCAAGCCTCAGATTGAGTTCAATTCCTGGAACTAGAAATGTGATAGATTAACACTCAGTTTCTCCCCTAGGCATTGCACTCAGTTAAAAAGGTATAGGAAAAAAAAAAAATCTCAGAAGGGCAACATCATCATCTCATAGCAATTTTCTACAAAAGAGGGATGGTGTTTGTATAAAAAACATGAGATGCAAATATAAGCAGTTTGTAGCAATCACAAGTACACACACTAACTTCTTCTAATTTGAAAGTAATAAATCATTTCATTATAAATCCAGATCTCAATGAAAATATATCAGCATTCATTTCTCAGTTCGAGTACATCTGTAATCTTCATATTTAATTAGACATTGGGTAAGACAGGCAAACATGCTCATTTATTTAGATCCTGTAGATCAAACAGGGAATTGAATACTTGACAAAGGGGAATGCAAGAATAATACAAGGCTTCATCTCTATGAAGATCTCAAAAAAAAATTTTTTTTTTTTTGGCAAGTGTTTTAAGGAGTTAATCCAAAAATCCACAAATGTGAGCAGTAGTTCCAGGTGTCCTCAGCACAGCTCCCACAGCTCTTATGATCATTAACGGAGGAAATTTAGAAAGACCCAAGTGATATCCAGCAGTAAAACCCAGGCAAAACTGCTGAGCACTTCTGAAAATGAGATGATAATTTAGAATCCTAAGGATGGGATTTCTGAAGGCGTTTCAGTCATTAGAAGTGTAAAAGTCCCATTGATTTTTAGTGAAAATTCATCTCTCAGGATTGCTGAAAATCCCATTCCAAATGTCAGTTAAAGAAGCCGAAAGTTTGAACTTTTGGCTGGGATTTGATTGCCACTGAATTGCAACCAAGTATGGCCTTTTAACGCCTTCATGGCCCTTCCGACATTCCAGCTCCTGGACTGATGAACTTAAAAGTGCTGTTTTGAAATAGAAATATATGCTGGTAGATTTATTAATCTATCCACAGGAGACTCAGCAGATACTTCATAGCATGCAGCTGCTGCTTGTGATGCCAGCACTCCAGGACTGAGCAGCAGGAGCACAGGGACAGGGCAAACACTGACCGACTAAGTGGAGCAGCTCCAGGTAGAGCAGAGCACAGCAGGATAGAGCAGGGAGATCAGGTGGGAACTTCAAGGTGAAAAACCCAGTGGGACTCAATGCCTTCCATGCACCACATCCAGACAGGTATTAGAACAAATGCTGACTACTTTCAGCAAACTATGGTTATCGTTAGGCATATTCTGGCAGCTTTGTTGTTTCAAATCAGCAAAAAATAATTTTTTATCCAGAATTTATCTCCAGATTGACCAGCTATGCCATTAACAGGACACAGATTCCCAGTTTCCCAGCCTGACAATGAGTTTTTTCATAGTTCATTTGAAAAGTCAGCCCTCAAGGCCAGATTTTCTAAGAATTCAGACATAAGAGTAAGCTATCGTGCAAGAGCAACTCCTCAAAGCCACTGGATTTCCATGTTTATGCATACACACAGCCTGTAGCTAATGCAAGGTAATTCACGTTAATTTAGAAATCCTTTTGTTGAGCTAATACGTGGTAACAAATTAAAACTTTAAATATCTGCATGTCTAAGAAGGAAGAAGCTATAGAGAATTAAAAGATGTAGAGAAGCAAATAGTTTCCTAAAATGGTAACACTTTTTTTTTTTTGCTTTAATTGATTTCTTAATTTCAATCAGTTTCCATGGCAGCTAGGCACTTAGCTTGGCCATCTACTCATCTGCTTGTCCCTTTAGTTGCATGAGGACCTTTGAACACCTGATTCAGAAGGAGCACTTTGATCAAACACCACAGCAGGTCACAGGTAGAATTGCTGTTGAATAAAAATAAAATGTTGTGCAAGACCACATTCTTCTGGTGAGACTGTGCACTTACACTAAATATGACATGGCAGTATAGGTGCAAGGTAAGGCTTAGGAAGACATCTCCAGAAGCTTTTAATTAGCTGTATTGGAATGGGAGTTGGAGAAGAGTTGTTTGTTTATAAAATTCTTTTACTTATTTATGCCTAAATTAATTAGATTAATTGCAGGAAGGATATTTACACTGTTAAATACGTACCCAGCTGTTCTTTGACCCGAAGCAGTCACTGCATGGCACCTAGGGTTCAAACAGTGCAAGCCGAGCGGGGACTTTGTGCTGGAGCACACCAGCAGCCTCTTGAGAGGGGAGAAGGGTGGGAGAGCTCTCCCATAGGGTGGAAAGGCTTTGTTTCCCCAAAATGTTCAGTTAGGGCACACACTGGTGTTCTGCCTCATTCAGAGGCAGCACAGACAGAGCTGCTGCAGCCCGAGCTCCAGGACAGACCAAACTGCCCTGTCTGGCACAGCCACTTTTCCAATGCCGTATTTAAGGCATAACTGCGCCACAACTGCTCAGTGTCTGAGCTCCTGTAGGGAGGAAAAGAAAGGAGAAAATTGATGAGAAACTACTGGATAATATAAGAAGGAAAAAAAAAAAAAAGAGTGAAGGAATAGCTGCCACCCAGGGATATTGGATTGGGTTTGAGAAAAGATCGTATCTGATCAAAAGCTTATGACACCAAGGCCTGCACTAGAAATTTAATAAGAGTCAGAGGCTTCTCTATTTTGCATACGCACTTGCATACATTTTACTAGAACAGATGGATTGATTGTCTGAATACATATCTTCTGAGAAATAAAAAGAAACCTCCTGGCATGCAGGTTAATTAGAAATGAAACTTTGCTGAAAATATTTAACAGTAAACAACTATCACGTGAAATAAAATTAAATATTGTACAGCTCAAGTGGAATAAAGGACCTTTTGAAGACTCTTTTCATGGACCCTTAATGATAGGTGATGATCAAAATGCCTCCAAGTAAATACGTTCTCAGAGGGAGATATCCTGCTGAAGGCCACATTGGTAACACTGATATTTAAACTGAAGAGTTCAGCTTCAGCACTGTGTGCATCCTCTGGGTAAATCTTCAGCACTTTGTGCACCTCCATGCACCTACACAAAGGTGAAGACCTGGAAGAACAGTTTGGAGATATTTCAGAGGACAACTGCGAGTTATCAACACACAATGAATGTTTTTATCTGCAAAAGCATAGAAATGAGCACTTGTCACTACAACAGATATCCCATGCAGCCAGAATCCAGGTGAACAAGATTTTCTCAAAGTTAGGCTGGTTAAGAGGTAACTCAAATTTTTCAAACACACATAACAACAACAAATATGTAAAGAATTACATCTTTATAAGCATAATTAAAAAGAAAAAAGTCAGCTCCCTGGCACATTGAGACAAGTACCCCAATTTTCTGTCACATCCTTTTTGACCATGACTGTCCATGGCACTAGAAAAAGCCAGTTGTGAAGCCAACAAAGGCTGCTTGCTCATATTGCTGTATTATGATATTCATTCTCCAAGAAAAAATGTTCTTGACAACAAAGTTTTTTTTTTCCCTTCACAGAGAAATGAAACAGAAATCAGTGCATCACAGCATAAATGTAACACAAATAGATTTGATCACACCTTAAAAACTTGCAAAAGCACTATCTAGGAAAACTTCACACCAAATATGATGGGTCATTATTCTGTCATCAAGGTTTTGGTAAAGTACAGCCCTGCCTGTGATGCTGGGAGAGGGACAACATGTAACCAGGAAGGCTGTGTTTATTCAGTAGCTTCTCCTTTTGCCCTGTCTGAAGAGCTACAGCCAAGTAACAGGGCGAACAGACAGTACAGCATATATACTCTATGTCATGTTTCAATAAACAGATTTATTGCTTTCAATTAAATCAATAAAGCTTTGAATGTGATTTCATCTAATACATACAAAGATTCAAAGTGAGGAAATGACACTCTACTGAAAAAATATTGTGCCAAAAAAGAAAAAGGTTGCAATATGCTCCAACCTGGTAACTCAACATTTGGCCAAGGACACCGCTCCCAGAACATCCTTCAGAAAAGCAATTTCCTCTGTGTGCACAAGTCCTCCCATTTAACTGCATAACTGGACAGATCTAGCTGCCAAGTAGTCATCAGTTATTAAGTTATTTGCATCTCAAGTCACACTCCATGGCTTCATTATGCTATAAACTTCACAACCACAGAAGGAAAATATACTTCCTGTCCTGAAAAGCATAAAATAAGAAACCACAGATGACAGCCAAGAGAAAGGAAAGCATGAGGAAATATTAGCTTGTATCGCACAGCACCCCAGGGAGGGTCTTAGCACACCACCAAACACGCTGGGCTGGGGCTGAGTGGGTATGCATGCTTGTTTAGTGATTTACATACATCACACTGGAAGTAAGATTATATACCTGCTGAAAACCAGGACCTATGTGACAGTGCTTACTCCAGCAAAATACATTTCAAGCAAATCATATTTTACCAAGTCACTGATTCTTAGCAAAAGGATGCTTTCATCCTGCATTCACTCCTACAAAAATATTAATTTGGTTGGCCTACTTTTCTGTCTCGACTTCCAGTTCTGCCAATTCTGTTGATTTCAGAAGAGAGATCCCTGATATGTGCCAGTGTGAAAGCTAAAGTACAGCTGTCAACACATAAAAATATGTGCCTGATTCCTGGGTATACTTCGTAATATGTTCGTAGCCCCACAGTGATTGCAGTATAATTGTCTTCATTCCCTACGTATATTTTTGTAATGGGAATATAATCAGTAGTGCTTATAAGACATAATCTCATTACAGCCAACCCTGTTAGCACACTTTAGCTTCAGCCTATATATTCTATTTCACCTCTCACTGAAATAGACAAACATTTCTGTTCTGTACCTGGACAAGACTAATTCCTGCCTCTGACAGTTACCATGGCTCACCAGGAAGACTCTATGGCCTCAATTGCTTTCAATACATTTAATTTACCACTTCTGAAACACAGCCAGAAAGCTAGAGGTTCAATGATGCACTGCAATTATCCCATGGCATTTCTGACACTCAGAATAAGGATGCAAGGGGAGAAGGTACTTGGTGGTCAAATGCTGTCTGGAGATGAGAGATGGGACCTGAAATAAAGGAGGTAGAATCTGCGCCAAGTCTGCAAATACAGGTTGCACTGTCTGAACCCAGAGCGGAAAGCTGGTGCTAATGAGGTAGAGGTGTCGAGACCCAGAGCTCCTCACACCTGCAAGTACAACGCTGAAGCCAGACAACCGCAGTACACCCAGAAGGACAGCTTTAACATCTTCACTTACTCAATTTTACATCTGTGGTACCAAGGCAAAGAAGTGCTGCACTGTCAAGGGAGTTGTTCGAACTCTTGTGAGAGTAGAGAGATTCTAATATTCAGGAAAATGAACCAGTGTTTTCACTTAGAAGATACAAGATGAGAATGAACCTCAGCACAGCTCAAAAAAAAAAAAGACCTTGCCTGCCAAGTCAATCCAGTCCATTATTTTGAGCATTGGCTAATTAAATTGTCACAGGTAAGTTAGGACAACTGGAAATCATTTGCTCAGTTTACATGATGGGGTCTTTATGATCACCAATCATTTCTAAATATTTGATTATATTTTCTGTGGAGAAGAGGCTCCGCAGCAGTTCCCCCCAATCCTTCTCACCACCACCTCCAAGGAGGAACATGCAGAGTCAGAGCTTCCTGCGCATTCAGCTCACAAGGATGATGTTTGCCCCCTTCTAATTAAAAAAGATTAATTACCCAACCCAAGTCACCTGTGTACAATGATATAAAGTTGTGGGCATCTGTTAAAGGTACAAGTCAGCAATATAGGTGTGCTGTTTACTGAGGAACAGCTTAGCTACCACAGTGATGGACACCATAGGATTCCTGAACTAGATGGAGCGCGAGGGTAATGTCACACCAACAGTGAGCTTAAAAGTCTAAAAGGGGCAGTAATTTGCTATAACAAACATAAATATCCAGAAAGCTACTGATGCTTCCTGGCCTTTTGATGCATATGATTTCTTTTAACATTAGTAATACTGGCACTTTTTAAAAGGCTTTTTATTATTATTATTATTATTATTATTATTAATTTCATAGATTAGAACAGCTTTTGGAAGAAGCTGTTAAGGTTCAATGAACAAATCCATTTTTAATATAAATATCATTTGATAGCCCAGAATGAATCATTCTGAACTACCACTGCCTATCATCTTAATCCCATTGTCCCACTTGAATGTTCAATTTTTGTATTTAAAAAAAAAAAAAAACGTCAACACAAGAACACTTCGGGAAATGTTTGTTGAAAGATGCCAATGCACATTTAAACATTGGTTAGTCACTGAGCTGTTAGCAATCACTGTACCTTCTCCACTGAGAATTTGTAGATTGAAATAGTTGTTTCAGTTATTATATTTCATTTTTATAAATCATAAAACTTCTCAAATATTGCCTTAAGTGAAGACAAGCCATAAACAAAATGGCATTTTAATGAGTCATTAAAACAAAGTTACAAATTCTTCTAAAATTAAACTTCTTGTGCATGTCAACCTAAGAAAATTATTTTTCCATTCAAGTAACAAACCTGAGAAAATACAGGAATTTGAAGATAATTCAAATCCATATGACATAATTCCCCACCTGCCTTGCTAGCCAGAACAGTAAAGAAATCAATATGGCCTAAAAGTGCATACATTGAAACAGTTCCGAGAGGCAGCTGCCCATACACACCGAAGCACCAAGCGGGGGGCGTGAGCCCCATGCCAGAGCAGGGACAGGGACAGACCTGCAGGAACACAGCCAGAGGGCTGACCAGAGCGGCGCCTGCTGCGGGAGGGGGTTAATGTGCTCTTCTCATCTGTTTGTAGCGAAAAATAACAGCATTAATGGCCTGGGCAAAAAGACTAACACAACTGCCACCTAGGATCTTCAAGAATAATTAGCTAAAAGGAGTACTTTCACACATACACAAGAAAAAAAGCACACCACATATCAGTGGAAGGTCTACCATTACAATAGGTACCTAAAATCAACCAAAAGTGTTGTAACCCCAAGTGTTTCATGACAAATGATAGATAAGAGTGCCTGTTGCTATTGGTCAGAATGATGCTCTTTTTCATCTTGAATAACATGAATAATCAGACTATTTCTACTGATCTCCACTAATATCTCTATTAATAAAGTAAATACTGGGTATCATTATTCACATGATTCCTGACATGGATGCACTGTAAAAACACTAGGTTTTATGACAGAAATGTGAAAATAATTAAATATTTGTTTTGGTATTTAGATTAAATGTGTGGTGTAATGACATTCACCTTACAACTGTACATACAATGATGTATTGATGTGATGTATGTTCTGGCTGAAGATTTTTATTTATTTATTTTTAATATGAACAATGTTTTTTGTTTTTAATAAAAAACTCATTTTCACGTGAATTTTTATACAGCTCAAACAGATTTAACCTTAGGTGGTTAGATTTAATTAATTAGCTACATTATGCAGTGATACCACAGAATTATTTTCTCATTAGGCCAGCTGCCTTCTTGCAATACTCTGAGAAGTACTTTTAAATCCAGTTTTCATGTTGAATATAAATCAATCAATTTTGAGTTGGTCAGTGATGCACATAATGGAATATTTAAAACTTCCCCTTTGCCATGAGGCCAGGTGTCAGGCCGCAGCAAGTGCTGCCGAGAAGATGAGCTTTGTTTCTACAATATCTCATGTGAGCTGTTACGTCTGCCATTCCACTTCTCCGGGGATGTTCTTGTCTTGTCCTCAAAAGAACAAAACTTTAGAGAAAGGTGCTACTAGACTTTCCCCTTGGGCAGATCACAAGCACACCAGGCCGAAGCAACTTGCTCAAGGCCATGGAGTAAACCTGTGGTAACAGCTGTTTAAGGGCCAGACTCTGCAACGTGAGACTACCTCATCTTTTCCACAGCTTATTCCCCTGACACAAAGATAGCAGAACATCAGGGTGTCCCCAGAAACAAATATTTGCAGTGAACATATAGTCAGGCTACAAGCGTAGCGAGGAGCTCTGAGTCAGGCGGCCTGCCTTCCTGCCCCTTCTTACAGAGTAACACCTCGCCAGGCCATCTGCCTGATCCATAGCTTCATCCCGCTCCTAAAATTAAGTATTTCAGATGGAAGAGAACTTTTAGAAGAAATGTATCCTCAGTACAAAACAAAAACTTATTTCATAAGCTATTTCATAAGATTCAGAAGATTAACTTTCCTACATGTTATTTCAATGCATATTACTACAATCAAAAGACAATTTTGTTTTTATGACAGTTATGATATTTCTAAGTCAAAAACAAAAATAATTAGGTATGGCATATCACTTTAATTTCCTCTTATTCATAAATCAGATGGTTACGCTTTGCGATACTACTTCCAAACTATTTTAATGTGCTTTGAATCTACCCTGGCTGACTCTTCAGTTCTTTAAGAATACATACCTTTGGACACAACGTGATAACGATGCTTGGCATTTCAACATACATTTTTTATGCATTTCATAAAATACATTTCTAAAACTACAGATTAACACAACATTAATTTTAACCTTTACATTACAGAACAGATCTTCAGGTGATGTTAAATGGAGTGAACATTATTTAACAAATTAATTGTAGCCATATAATTTCTGATGGATATCTGCCCGAAGACTTTACAGATTGCAAAACCTTACTGCTTATCACAGTAGACTAGCTGCAACTGATGTAAAAAGGGTTTTGTGTTGTAGAGTGTTTTTTGTTTTGTTTTGTTTTAATTAAAGGCAGCAGCTTCTGTTTGATGAGCTTCTCTTGGTCCTGCACGCCATTGCCTGGAACAGCTATACCTACCTGTGCAGGTGAACCACCACCTAAGGTCTAGCACTACCGTTAGATACTCTTCTGCTTTGTGTATGAAGCTGCATGATATCACTTGATATCAAGTCCAAGTTAGGGAAAGAGAAAGATTATTATCACATTCATACTCCTAATTAAATGAAGTGTGACATACAGAAGCAAAGCAAATTCTCTGGATTCCCCTTCAGTGCTTGCATACAGGAGTTGTCCAGGTTGTCCAGATTCAGTGGAGCCTGAGCTCCAGTATGTCCCATCAAGAGGTACCAAAGGGACAGCACTGTCTACCATGGATCAGGTGCAAGGGTCTCAAGAGAAGCTGGAGAATAAAGGTGGGGGGCACAAATGGTTGAAATTGCAAGACAAGATGAGAACTGATAGTAAACTTAGACCTCTTCAGACTGGCAAGGATGGTCTATCTCCAGCTTTGGCCACAGCAAACTGGACACAGCTCAGCTGCACACCTTTCTCCGGCTCTACACAGCAACTTGTCTACACCCACACTTCTTCACTGGCAGTGCAGACTATTGGCAGATTAGTCTTTTAAATTGTTTAAAAGCTACAGATGATAAATAAAAAATGCTAAATGCATCACAGCTAACAATGATCCTAGCAGGAGTCTAGAAGGAATAACAGTTTTCCTGTAAAAATATTGTCAAAACTTAAAATTGCTTTTCAGCCCATAAACTAAAATTCTTTGTTTCCTCAATTCTAGTATATTCTTCCAAGATCTCAGAAGCTGCTGTTTCTTTCAAAAACACTCACTTCCTCAGTACTGTTTTATTATAAAGAATGGAAATAAGTTCAAATTTTGTCATATCTTAATGCCTCCACTTACTCTGTAACCTGAGCTAGATGCATCAGTTAGGTGTTCTCTGTTTGGAGAGGAAGGAATGAAACTCTTCATGAGTTACTAAAGACTATGGACATTTTTACCACATCCTTAATCACATATCCATATTAAGGCCAGCAATTTGTCATTGAAAGTCACTTAAAAAAAAATCATATTAGTATTCTAGTCCAAGTAATTCTATAAATATTTTGGGACCAAGAAAACATCTCTAGCTTACTAGGTTTTGAAAACATTTATGGTAAGCAATTATTTTTAAGATTGTCAGTCTTAGCTCTGCCTTTCGAGACCTACTCATATAGCATCTGATTGTTGCTGTGGCATTTATTTAAATATCTAAGTAGAGTTTAGAAGAGGCACTTCTCCACACAGAAGTTGTCATGCTTCAGCCTCACAAGTTCTCTGTTGTGGAAAAACTCCAACACTATACATCACACCAGTGTACTATGAATGCTGTATGACCTTCCAGAAAGAGTATCTTATCAGCAGGGAAGTTATTAAATATTACATAGGAATTACACTCCCATAGATAAGCAGCATAAGAATAGGTGTGTCCTGAATTTTGGGACAGAAGAGCACTGATGGGGCTTACGATGTTAAGTATATAGAACAAAGAAAGTACTGGAGTCACAACTGGCAAAAGACTGAGTCTATGGAAGACGAAGGGAAGGAATAACGGAGGCAGCCACTACACTGCAAGACTATGTTATCACTACACACAACATTGCAAGGCAACTAGTGACAAGCTTAAGTCTTTTCTACTACACCCCCACAAAAGTCTGTTCATCACTGCAGCATTGCCAATAAAATATTTCTAATCTTATATTGCTGTAGCTTGCAAGCATTGCTGAGATGGGAAAACTACAACATTTCAAAAAGGAAAAAGAAATCCCAGTTTCAAGACCAGTTTAGAATAAAATATATTTCCACGTTTCCGAAGCACTTTTCAAAGCAGAGCTGGAGCCTCAGCTATCCCAACCGGTGTGCTGTCCCAGAGCGAGGGAGCCTGGAGACAACAGGAGGGTTTACAAGCAGCAGACCCCAGCAGCTCTGGAAGTCCCAGACTTTGGGACCCCACATTCACTGCCAGTCACCCACACAAGACAGCTGGCAGATAAGAATTTAATCAAAGGCAATATACAGCAATACCCTCATTTTGATGATGGCAAATCCTATCAGAACATGTTTGTCAAACACTGCAAGTGTCAGCTTTCGCTGCTGGCTACTACCACACCAAGCCACAGTGCATAGCAGCCTGCGGTCTGACCCAGTGCAGGCATTCCCATGATTCTACCAAGCGACACAAGCCTTTCTTCCAGTTATCACCTCTCACTCCAGCCTTGCTTCATTTACCATCAGACCATCATGGTTGCCACAAAATACTGATATTAAGTAGTAAGAGTAATTGCCACCCCTATCTCAGGAGACATTGCCAAGAACAATTCAGTTTTATTAAGAGTACTGATTATGATTTATTTGTGCCTAGGAGAAATTACAGTTCCTGCCCCACACAGTATTATATGACCACTATATACTGATGTTTCAGAAATGATTGATTATATTTTCAGAAATGATTCATTAAAAGATTTTCATACAAAAATCTCAGAAAACATGTTTTGAATCCTTTAATAAAAGGAAAAAGAATGTTTTAGCAGCTTACGTTGAGTAAATACTAGAGCAATAAAATGTGAATTCACCCCCACCTTTTTATTGTTCAGATAAGCATAAGCCAGAACAAGAAATGTGGAACTTTGTCCAGTTATTGCACAGTTCAACAGGATCCCCAAACTGGTTTTATCAGAGTAATAGACTCTTTTGTAATTTGTATTCATTTTACCCTACGGTACGTCAGTCACGATAACTGGCCCTGCTACATTTATCTAAGATCAGTGATTCTCATACATTACTGAAGAACACACTGTTGAACCTTCTGAGCAGTTCTCCTGTAAGCGTGCCATACTTCTCCAAAGGTAATAATTTCCACACCACTGCAGAATGCATTTACAAAGCTAATCTTCTAAGGATGAGGAGCCACTGAATTGAATACCAAAAGAGATTTATTCATATAGCTGCATCTTATGTATTATTGATGCTGAAGTTGCTATATCCTTGAGCAATAGTCAACTTCGTTCTACCACTGTCTTGACCCAAAACACAATTATTTGTTTCATTTTACTCTTTCAATTGATCTCAAATGAACCGATCAAGTGTTAAGTAGCTTGTATGTGTGTTCTGCAGCTTAAATGACAATTTAGGCTGTAAATTACATATTATGTACAATATAAATCCAGAATACAAAAAATGTTGGATTTTATATTTGCATCTTCAGTAGATAGTTACTGTTACTGCTTTTTGCATCTAGAACTATAATTTAGAATAAAGCTGCTGGTTCACAGATATTTATGTGTTTCTGACTTTCTCAACAACTCTGAAGAAAAGCCTTGATAAAAGGGTCTGAATCAGCTCCATCCAAGCATTTAATAATTATAAAAAGTTGAGGATAGAATAGACACTTTCGTCAGTTAATTAATCACTTAACAATATGACAGAAATGGTATCACCCTGAAATAATCAGAAACTGGCTTCAGAACAAAAGCATGTATATATACACACACACGCTTTTGTTTGAAGCCACACACACCCTATGTCTACCTGCCTCTAAGTGTTTAAACCTTATGTTTGAAGTAGCATTCCTTAGGAAAGCTGGATTAGTCTGTTTGTGGGTTTAACTGTTATTTCCTCTTATTTTAGATCTAACTTATGATGTCTTTTGATGTTAAATAAACCATCTATATTTAAGAAAAGAATGAGCTGTCAACAATAAGTCCACCAACAGAGGTTTTGTATAAACTCTTCTCCATCCAAACTGTGTTGGTAGGGATTGGAGGGGAGGATGGGACTGCTGCCAACCAGTTTGGCAGCACTGGTTGGCATCTGGAAGTCAAGGAGAATCACATCAACCTGCTAAGATGACTCACAAAAAAAGAAGTCCCTTACATTTAACTGGAAACAGGCTACAGTGCCAAAGTTCAAAGCTGGAATTGCCACAGGAGTGGGAGAATCCAAAACACCCAGTGGTTATCATACCAACAATGGAGATATGGTGCTGTTTCAAAATAGAAAGATTTAGATAACAGTGGAGAGGAGCAAGAATGCTAGACCGTTTCATACAATAGAGTGGAGGCATGAGCATTGTTCATGCCATGAGTGGAGAATGGAAACTAATAAACATGGCATGAACCTCATGAAAACCTAAAAGTGTGTAACCAATTTTGGTCTTACTAACTGTTCCCTGAGCAGAATAGCTTTCAGATGAATTTGCTGGTCTGTATCTAGAACTTCCATTAAGCTGGAAATCAACTAGTTATTAAATATCAAAAATCCAGATGACACCCAGAGCTGTTTACTTGTGAGCCAGAGAGAATGGAAAATGATGTAAACTGAGTCTATCTGAATTTAAATTATTAACCAGAAGATTCTGGGACTTCTGATAAGGATATCAAATTATTATAGCAAGAAATAAGATTCCTCTTTAGCGACAACTTACCTATCTCTAAAGTTATCAGAGAAGCGAATCCAGATAACAATTCAGCCCAAGGAGAATTCATCCCTAGGGCACAAAAGATCCTTGGCATAGACACTCCCTATGAATACAGGAAACCCAGTGGGACTTGAATAAGTTATAAAGTCTCATGCTAAGTCAATTTTCTTCCTTTTGCATGTAGATCCTTGGTCCTTTCATTTTAAATGACCCACTGTTATCTCAGATGATAATTTGCTCCAATAATTACTGCATAAACCCATTTTATTACCATTTGAAGTTGCACAAAACTACCAAAATACTAACAAAATTTAGGGGTTTCATGTCTAATAAATTCATTGTTCACCTCTAACTTAAACATTAAATCATCATCCATGTAGAGGATCAGAGAACTTCAAGTAGTGAGATGTTCTTTGTAGGTGTTATGGGAGTTAAAGTCAGCTTTTGTAACAGGAGAACTAAATAGCCTTGCTATCTCAGAGCCAGGGCATGCAACCAACCTGCAGACAGGAGGTAGATATGTCCACATTAAGCTTAGAGCAATGAACTCCCAGGTCATGAGAGTGGTTGTAGGCACACTCACCATGCTGGTAAATAACCTGTGAAGCCAGTGGAAGTCAGTCACATCCTATGGAGTCATTATAGCAATGCTGTGGCCTTTTTAAGTTTTATATCTTACAGTAAAATATAGATACCAACATGATAGACCTCTCCAGGGAAGACAAGTACAGTTTGGGAAGGAGTCAGCTATCTGGTTGTTTGTCATAAAAGCCAGAACACAACAACTGCATTTAAAACCTACAATTAAATCTCATCCAACTATATGCATTAATCTTCCAAGGAAAACATCAATCTATTTAATGATAATTATTCACAATATGAAGCAAAAAAAAGCAGAATAACTCAGTAGGCTCTGACATTACATGATAACTTCAAAGGCAGTGTCAGCACACCTTGCAGTTCTGACAAGGTGCTTTCAATTAGGCACCTTGGGAAAAGTTACATGTGCTACATCAATCAGCCCAAAACAAAGCAGTACCTGTGCCTCGCACAATAAAAGAATAACTTGTATTATGCCAGAGAATTTAATGAGCTATGACTCCAAATCCCCGACAGGGAATAACTCTACTTTATTGTTTATCCTCTGCACTGCCTAAGCAAAGGCTTTACCCAAAGCCATCACCAAGGTGGCAGCGAGCTGTCTGTGGCGGAGCCACTAGCCGTGTTCCTCCACAAGTGGGCTGCTGGCCGCACACTGCTCTTCAGATATTTGCCCTGCCCTGGGCCCCAGGTGAGCCAGTCACCAGCTTCTGTACACACTCAGCTTTATGCAATTAAGCTTTCTTTGAATACCTAACTTTTGTGAAAGCTAATTATCATACTTATTGCTACTTGAGATTAGAAAGGGAATATATAGAGAAGTTTAATGTTGTTGCATCTCTATAACTAAAATTGCTCCAGAAGTAAATTCACAGTACAGTTTCTAGCTCATTAAATGCAGTCATCTTATTTTGTGCCCACAAACACCTGTATTATTCAGCTTGAAGAATCTCACCACTGGTTTTGTTATTTATGCTGTGATAGCAAGCTGGAAACCAGTCATGGACAGGACTGTGCCAAGATTTGGGCTGAGAAAACACAAAATAAAGAGACATAAGCTTTACAATGTGATAGGTTGTCTACGCTTAAAAGATGTATTCGAGTATTTTGTTAAATCCCGTTTAGTTTGCATACAGTTACTTTGATAGCATAAATTATGTTAATTCTTATGAGAAGTACCAGCATCTTTTGTTACCCAAACATTACACTTGTCACCACAAGTACACAGTTGCTTCTTTAACTGCCAGTGCATTATGCTGGGAGAACTTTCAAGCATAGACCAAAGGTACACGTTTCTCTAGCAGTCATCGTGTCCACAACACATCAACACCCAAGCACTTCAGAAAGATGGACATATTTGTGCTCGCAGAATGCTTCTGAGGAGCAAACTTCTACCCCTACTCTTCACCTGGGAAAGAGACCTGGAGAGAAAGAAAGATTTTCCCTGTCTGTACCAGGAATAAATTTAAAGAGGAGTAAATATAAATGTCAAAATTAAAGAAAAAAAAAGTCCAGTGCTTCAACTGCATGATTACTGTTTGCCCACAAAAGCAACCATGAATGGCACCACACAGTGACTGAGGTGACAAGTGAAATAAGGCCACATTGGATGGGAATTGTAATGGGATATTTCAGCCAATAAAGACACCCATTGTACTGTTAAAAACCATGCAAAATTGCCACAGCTTTAAGAAAATCACTAGTTTCTGGAGGCAGAACTGGGACCAGGGAGCAAGGTGGGTGCCAATCTGACGTGGGAGGGTTTGCTGCTGGGGGAAAGAAGATGAAGAAAAGCCAGCAGCAGTGCTGCGAGTGTCAGTTGGGATGACTGCAGGAGCAGACCAGCTGGAGAGGAGGACCTTGCAGTGAGAGGTAAATGAAAAATATCAGTTCTGATGTTTTTCCAGAGGAAAGTGAGATTGTCAGAGAACAGAAAGTCTTCAGCAATTTGTAACTTCTCAAAAATATAAAACCTGGATTCTAATAGGAATGAATGTGAATGCAAATAACAAAATAAAGAATATTTAGCTGTAAATAAGGTTTTGATAGTATTTGTATTATACAATCCAGCTAGATATTTTATAGTATGTAACAGTCTTAATACTGTTTTCTGGGGCAAACAATGCAGCCCAATTACCACCAAAAAAGCACTGCTGAATTTTCTCAAGTACTGAAAGAGACATTATTTATGTTTGTCCCCTGCAGATGTGCTATAACAATCAGCAAATGTTAGTGCTCATACATGGCTTCTTAAGAACATCCATCACCCCACCCAGAAAAAAAAAATCATTAGAACACTGAAGGCTTCATTCCATAGTGGATTTCAGACCTATTTAAGATATGTATTTTTCTTTGTTATTGGACTTCTTCTGGGTATAACAGTCTAGCACTCGATCTTTCCTCAGAGAGAAAGGCAGACAGCAGTTTCTACTTACTGATGACAATGTCACAAAGTCCTTATTTTACTCTGCTAGGATGCTGAGAAATGTTTTTGCAAGTAGATTCAGTCTTTAGCTACCATGAACCTATGACACATTACAGAACACATTTTGAATAGATCTGTGCCAAAAAAAAAAAAAAAAAACATTATGCTTTCTGGACTGCTCTATGCATTCAGGCAGTGGGGGCAGCCATGCACAGGGAGGCATCTGACACTCCCCCAGAGGCCAGCATCCTCACTGCAGGTCCCTGGAGACATGGCCATCCCCTCACAGCCAGGAGTTCCTTTGAAGTGGGATGAGCATTTTCTTCTTTGAAATACATGAGCAGTATTTATCCTGCTCATCAGAAACAGCCAAAGATGACAGTGATGCTGCAAACAGGAAAGCCCCACAGGTGTTTAAATCCTCCCAAAAGCCTATTTCAAGATCATTGGTATCCTACTGGACCGTGCTTTTGCACAAGCGCATACAAACCTTGATGTTCAGTCAATAAGTGCTTGCAGGAACGGGACCTCACAGATTCTGAACTGCTGGCACCCGAAAGGGAACATGCATCATTCACAGGGGAAATTCCTCTCCCTGTGCGCTTTGATGCACAATTAAATTAGGAAGTATTTGTTCCATGACTCTGCCATGTCTTCTTATGCCAAAATTTACTTAAAGTGAATTAACAGCCAGGTCCCTTTGATTTCTTCTCTAGTAACAATCTAAAGCATAGATAATTAATGAAGACAGGAGGTTATTTTAATTATACATTGTTTTAACTACAAGGGAGTTAAACTTGGAAGAAATTGAGAAAAATGTACAAACTCACACTCTCCAGTGCAGAATGAAACCCTATGGGCCTTCTGCTCTGGTACTGTAGCTGGGTTTTGGCTGTAAAGAGGATGTGGATTCAGAAAGCGATGACCTTTCTCGCTTTGGGAACTCAGGGCAGGAAGCATTTCTGACTTCTACCCCTTGTAGAGGAACTCTTGCAGAAGAACTACACAAGTTTAAACTGTACAAGTTTAAAATTCTCAAATTGCCTCCAAGCCCAAGAACCATTGTCACTGACTGGAGAATATCACGTCCATCAACGTCAATATGTACAATCACAAACAGGAGATGTGAAATTTCTGAAGATTTTGTATAAATTGTCTATTTTACCTCTGCAGAAGCATTGCTATTTGTAGATCCCAACTGTGTAAAGAATGCAAGAAAAAGTTTGTGGAGGCACAACCACTCTGTCTCCTGGCCACCTGCAATAAACTAGGACATAGCTGTGGTTATGTCAGCTTTTTGAAGCCTGTTCTCTTCCTTCACAGAGATATAATAAAGCCTGTTGATCAGCTGGGCTTCCCAGAAATTCCAATAAAAAAAATAACACAAACATCTAGGAGTAGTCAAACTGATTTCAGTGGGGTTGTGTGGATAATCTGTCTTCACCGTGGAAAAAAAAAAAAAAGTAAAAGTCATGGAGTTTGATGATTCCAGTTAGGCATCAGAGGGTTTTTTGCAAAAGCAACCAAATCCTGTTACAAACACAAACCTCTTCAGATAAGATCACTGATGAGAAGGGCTGGTTTTGTCTGTGCTTCACTTGGGGAAAAGCTCTCACGAAGGAGGGAGGAGGGAAACAGGTTTGCATGGCAGCGGACACTGACCGCCTGCACACCCCCACACCTCCTCCGGCTCAAGGAAACCAGCCCCAAGCCTGCCTCCTTCCACAAGGAGAGCGGCAGGGCTGAAGCCTCTGTCTTCAAGAAGATGCTATCTCCTTCTCAGGGAGCTCCTGCTCCGGCCCACCACAAAGATACTGAAGCCAAGTTACTATCCCACTGCTCCTCAGGACTGGTCATTCTGATTTACATGTTTTAATTACTTTTCTAAATGTCAGCTCCATCCTGGATATAAAATTCAGTATCTCAGCAGTCTGTTTCATCTTTATCATAAAAGTGCTCGCAGTGTTCAGGCAGGGCGAGATCTAACACCAGACCTAGTGAAGGTCTGAAAGTCCCTGGTGGGATCTGAAATCCCTGGAGGGAGGCCCCTATACAGCACCCATCCTTCTCAGCCCTTGACCTTTCCTATTCCATCCCTGGTAGCAGCCAGATCTCTACCTGGAAGGATTTATCCCCATTCTGGCACTGACAGATCCTGTATAAATGCTTCTGCAGGTACTGGAGCACCAAGCACACACAATTCTCCACTACTGTCTGCTCCACCAGCATTTCTGGGAGGTATTTAGGCCGCTTTCGTCATGCAAAGTGTTGAGTATTTTAGCTTACAGATAACTTCCTTGTAGAATAAAATCCTGAAGAAAAAAAAAAAAAGGTTCTAGAAATTCTGTGAGGCACCCATTAACTAGGTATAAAAGGGATCTTTCCTTTTTATCTTAATGTGTAGGTTTTTTTCAGAAAAGTGTATTTGTTACCAATCACGAGAGATACATTTTCTATGATTTCCCTGAAGAAAGAAGAGCAGGTGCTAATCTAACAATGAATATCATACTGAGCCATGAGAATTCATATCCATTCATCAATTTGCATAGGGCAACCGTGAGTTTTGGTGAATAACAATGAGAAAATTTGTTTTTAAGAAGTACAATTAAAATGGCTCAATGCAGTCTCAGTAGGCAGGAGCCTCATGTATCCTGTAGCACAGCCAGTCTGAAGCAATGCAAATAGCATTGAACCATATTTTGTAATTATAGATGAACAGAATTCATAATTGCATTTAGTTGCCAGAAATATGTCCAACCCCTGGCACATTAGTTCAAGACAAAATAATGCAAATTTACTGTTGATCTTACTTTTATGCAATGTTCACCCATCTCAGCTACATCTTTCATGCAGACCCAATCTTGGAAGAGTTTGGCTCCAGAGTCACACGCACGCACACAACCACAGGCGATGCTGGTTTATAACAAAGAAACTAGAGAATAAAAAAGTTTCAGAACATGAGTTATGTTCCTTAGACTTATACAACACACCAAGAATTTTATAGGCATGTGCCTCAAACAAGCTAGTGAAGGATAGCCATAAAGACAGCAAGTACAGTTTCACTGACACTTCAGGTACAGAGGAGAATTAAAGAGTCAGTAAACTCCATCATGACACCTCTAGTCATCTCTTCCTCTTTTCAGTTACTTTTTGAACAAAACCTCTTATAAGAGATGTAACTAGTTAATTTCCAGCTCTTACAGGATTTGCCATTCTGAAACTTACCTATAATTAAGGGGTTTCTATGTCTAATGCCAAGAGGTAACTGGTTCTTTCACAAGGAATTTGAAGATCAACCACAATAAATCAATGAAAGGGTCAATGTAAACACAGGGAGAGAAGGGGAAGCTGTCTATATGAAACAGCAGTGAACTGTAAAACTCAGGATGCTGAGCTGCTTGTCAAGCATGCTTAATCTGAAAGCAGAAGTTACTAGAAAATGCATCCCCTTTGCTTTCAGAGCCAGGTGACAGTCAGAATCCTTGGCTTACTTCAGCAGTAGCTCCCAAACACAGACCGGGCAGCAGCTGAGGACAATATCTTTCCTTCAAGTTCCCAGTTCAGGCTCACAACACACGTTCACATGCAAGCAAGAAACCCACTGTATGCTACAAACAAGGCATTTTACAGTATGGCAAAAAGTCTAAAAACATGCCTAGTAAGCTGACTGTATATGTTAGATTTATCCATTGCCTTGCCACAGCCTTTGCAGGAATTCATTTCTCATTAATTTCCCCATAACCACAAGAATCCCAGGGTGACAGATCCTGCAGCAGTCAGAGCCTCACCGCATGTGGGGCCGTGCAGGCTGCATGATTGGCTTTCAGGGAGCTGCAGGGGGTATATCCACACCTAGTGGTATCATCATCTGGATTACAGAAGCACTAAGAGACCACAACTGAAATCAAAAATCCATTGTTGGAGATCTAACAGGTGTCCATGAGTCTATATTATAAGGAAAAAAAGCTATTTCAAAGAGTATACAACCTAGAAATACAAATAAAGAAAATAGCAGCATCCATTTCACAGAGTCTAAGGAAACAAATATCAAAAGATTAAGATCTAAGCATGCAGTCTGCTGGATGTCACCTTAAATGCTCATAGGGGCAGACGGGCACACAGCTGGGGACAGGCCATGGCTGCTCCCAGCCCAGTGCTGTAAATGCAGAGCAACAGGTGATGCTTTGCTGGGAATATGGAAAGTCAACAAGCAATATCTACAAGAATAGCTTGAATTCCTTTCCTAACTTGCAATTCACAGTACTCTGTTGGGTAGGAATTAAGCAAAACACATTCTTCCAGCCCTCTTTCAATACAATTTTCCACTGTAGCCATGAAAAGCAATTTATTCCCATCTCCAGGGAGCTACACAAACTGTACCTTCTCTGCTGGTCCTGTGCTTCTCTAGAGCATGCAGCTACTTTATTTCCTTCTCAATTTTTATGTTTTGCTGGCAATCTTTGAGAACCTCCAGCAAGCTAACAAGTAAAAGCAGACAGTGCACAGAAGTAGAGGCCACCCCGGCATAAACCCTTACTTCAAACAAGTCACCATCACGATGGCCACTCAGAAGGGCCACCAAAACGGGCAGTGCTCTGGCTCTTGATCTGGTTCAGGGAAGGGATGAGAGAGTTGATGCATCCAGAGCCAGGCAGCTGTCATGAGATGCACAGTTAATATAACCGCTGCTTTCAGACTCACTGCAAGGTCTCACTTAATACTCTGTATTTATAGTGTTATTGAGCCAAGAACCCTGGTGTGCTGACAACTTGCAGACAGCAGATAGCTACAGCTCTCAGCACCCCGTAAGACTGCTGTGTGCTATTACTCTCCTTTCACAGATGAATTCATTGAGAACCAATTAAGCAATTTGCCCAGGCACATCCCAAGAGAGAGGCGTGCTCAGGTCTCTCTCAGGAGCTCACCTCACGCCCTTTCACCAGCATCCTCATGCATCCGCAGCAAGGTCTCAGCATCCAGCTGGAGGAAATTGCTACAACAGTCCTAGAAACTAGTTCTCTCCACTACAATCATATACAGGAGGATGCATATCTGCCTACTAAGGGAAAGAAGCACTATTTCCTAGGTATCAAAGGAAAATATGCCCACTGGCTTAGACTTTGTCCCATTTGCAAATCCCATTGAAACAGCAGATCTGGCTGATCACAAGATCTAGAGATGAAGAAAATTCATTCAATAAACATCAGAAGCATTTGCTATTTGCTAAAGATGTTTGGCATCACAATTAACTACTTTGTTAGTCTCTTCCAAATGATTTTCTCATAATTTCCATAAAAGCCATAAATCTCTCCTTTAAGGCAATTCAAAGCCTGCTATATTAGTTTATCTTGATCTCCTTGCAAATACAGAAAGCCAGTGAAACTGGAAGTGCTGTAAGAATCTATTACTGCAGAAAGCCATGTAAATGAGCGTGCTCCTATGCATATATACAGTACTTAAATTATTTTCCTTGCCATCTGTGACAATGACTTTACAATGGTGCATTTTAAACAGGTATAGATTTATATGGGCTTTCTGGTTAACATTTCAGATATATTCTCTAAACGCAGTTTTCTTTCTCCAGTGACAGCAATACTATGTTCCTATCACATGGATTTTTGCTCTTAGCATTTATCACCTTTCATGTTCCTTGATGCAAATGGGAAAGAACTGGCAAGAATGATGGAAGGTTCACAGGCATTTGCTACTGTCAAAAAAAAAAAAAAAAAAACCACTTATTTTATTGCTGCAGGACCCTCCACCCCCAAATCCTCTGAGATCATAGGGGATGTCAGATTGTATGTGGTACAACGTAAAGCAATGCCAAACCAGCCTGTACTCAGAATAAACAATTATGCTGGGCAAGCATAACCGAAAGCCATCCAGAAAGGACCACTCTGAAGAAATATGAGAAGACTCACGTGCACATACAAGGCATATGGATGCTTCAGAAAAGTCTCAAGTCTTAACCGGTGATAACAGAACAATGCCTTTACATGTGGCCAAAGCTTCCGTTTGTCTTCAAACAATTGAAAAAGATGTAATTGGCTCAGAAGACAGGAAATTTGCAGTAAGATACTTTATTTAAATTCTGGAGCAGAATGCTGCCCCAGACGATGCTGGAGCCAAGCCCAGTTGTGTACAGTGGCTGAAGAAACTGAGGTGTTTCCTCTTTAAATGAGCAACGTGTGGTTCTGCACCTGTAGCCAGCACAAGGCAGATTCTGGGGGGACCCCGAGGGATCCTTAGCTCTCCAGTGACCACCTGTTGCAAGCCAGAGTTTCTTGGTGCATCAGGGCCCCACAGGTTCTCCACACCTGCTCCTGCCCAGCCCTGGCAGGGGGCTTCCCTCTCCACTGCTCATGCTCCAGCGCAGCAGCCGAGCACTCCTGACAGCCGCGGCACCGCGGGCTCCCTGTGCACAAGCAGCCCTCTGTAGCAGCTAGGAAAAACACAGAAAATCTTTTTCTTGGATGCAAAGTATAAGCAGTAAACAGCCCCTATGCATGGGCAAACAAATTTGTAACAAAGCCAGCAGTACCTTCATCATGTTTATCCTGTGCACGAGTGCACGGTTTCTCATCCTAAAGCTTGCTAGCTTCAATGCAGGAGGCAGCAAGCGCAGCTCCCAGTAACAGAAGGAGCTGCAAGCGCTGATGCCCAGCATCACGCCGAGCCTGGCACGTGCCCGAGCTCACCCTGAGCTCTGTGGGGGGACCAACCAAAGGAGAGGTCTGCAGTCCTCTTCTGCATGCAGTGGGAATACCAGCGTAGATGCTGCATTCACATAGTTTACAGATTATCAAGGATTACTCCTTTTTAAAATTCTTGAGAAAAAAGACTACACAATATTTAAACATGCATGATTCACAACAGCTCTAGATATTTAACAAAATCTTTTGTTTCTTTCTTTACTCACAATTAGACTTTACACTTACTACTGTGTCCCTTAATTATGAACATAGTTTGACTATATACCTGAAAGAATTTCAAAGACGCTATCTCCTGATGCAGATCCTGAAAAACACCCATAATTGCTTGTCACTGAAGAAAATTAAAAATCATTTTAGGGAAAGATATGAATTGAATTGAAATTACTTTCAATAATTTTAATATTGCAGTGATGAGCCCTGGGTATACGTGTATCAGGGACCTTCACAAGAAGAGCTATTCTTCTGTCCCACAGTGCTAACAGGCAGCACTGAGCATCCCCTGCTCTTCTGAAGGACGACTCCGGGGCTGTTTCTGTGGTCAGTCACTGCAGCCTGGAGCACACCAAGAATCTGTTGCATGACTTTAGAAGTGAAATTGTACTCTTACAAACCCCATGGGTCTTTAACTGACCTGGCTGCAGTTTCTCCTACCGGCAATGACAGTACCCTCATGTCTTGGCCTCTGCAGCATGGGAAGAGATCAAGAATTACTTAAGGAAACCCAACAAACAGCACAGTAGCTCTCTGAAGGACACGATCACAGTCTCAGAGCCCTTTGCATCACTATTCAAACATCTTCTATAATAAGCAACCAAATTTTGTACTCTTGAAAGGCTGCTGAAAACAGATCTCACTAGACTGACATCATTTTAGCTGCAGCTGGACTACATATATATTGAGATATATAACTATTATCTTGACTGCAAGCCAGGAGCTTTCTAATCAGTTCAGTTTATTGTTTAGGAAATTACCCCTTAAACTCCCTGCTCTTGTGAAGCATGCAGTTGGTTTGGGCAGCACAGCCAAACAAGTGAATAGATGGCTGCGAAATTTCTGTGTGGAGAACGTTACTGAAACCTGATCTAACAGAATGTTGGGGAGGGGTGGTAGTAAATATTTAAGATTTGTTTGGTATATCCTCTAAAACCAAAGAGGAAAATGTGCACTAGCTACATTTTCTCAATGAGCTTCACTTCAGGTTTCCTCCCAGCCTCAGCTAGCAAACCAATATATGAGATTTCTTACAATAAGATCTAAAGGAGCTTGTTAGCTGCTTGTAGATGCTCTAGCAGACAATAAAAGTAATGAATTAATATATGTGGCAGCCACTCATTCTATCTCCTTCTGACTGCTGAAATCCTTCTGGAAGCCCCAGAGCACTGAGTATCATTTCCCTGATGTCACTGACAAAATTGTATGCATGGCAAAAGTAATTCATCTTGAAACATGCACCTTTCCAGGCATGTCAGGGGAAGGTTCTTGTATTAATAAACAAACACCCCACCTATATGCATGTCTAAATTTCTTTTCTCCCTTACAGATTAAAGCCAGAAGAAACTATATATTTTCCCTCATAGGATATCTGGTCCTGTAATCCATAATATATTTCACTATCAGAAATTACTCAGAAATGATAAGAAATTATATTGATCTTGACAGAAATATTTTTCTAATTGAAGTTGAAATAGTCAATGTTTTCAATAAAAATGTTTTTGTTTTAAAGTCATTTTAATACATTTACTGTTTTACAGAAAGGCACCCAAGGATTATAGAAGTGCATGACATGGGATTGCTTCTGCAGTCTCACCTCCTTCATATCATGCATCTTGTTTATTTACATGTCTTTAATTGCATCATCAGCATTTTCCCATGTGCTCTTGTCTTTCTGCACATAGGATGAATCCATTTTCCTTAATGAGCATGTATTTAATATTTTGTGTTTGCCTCATTTTTCAGCATGTCTGAGGCCTTATCTCCTGCAGGCTGTCCAAACACTGCTCTGAATAAAGAATTTTTCATTTCCTTTGGGCTTTTCTCTGGTGTTTGTCACTATCTGAGTGCTTCACAACATTAATTAAACTGACAAGGTAAGGCAGCAGCATTATCTCCAGTTTACACACAGGGTACCAAGGCACAGACAAGTTAAAGTCAAAACTGAAGCTAGCTAGAAACTTTACAAAAGAGTTTTAGTTCAAATAAAAATAAAAATAAAGCATTGTTTTTGAGTAAAAACATTTAAAGGAGAACTGAACAAGAAGCACAGGCTCAGGGTGAATGAAGTTCAGAGCAAAAGGATGGTCATTCCAGTCTAAACAGAAAATATCACATTTCTATTTAGCAAATAAGCCAAATATGACTAAGGGTCATTGCTTTTGTTGTTGTTGTTTCCCCCCACATTTGTTCAGCAATAAACAGCCACTGAATGTTACTATAAACTATCCAAGTCGGTTACCAAGTATTATTCTATCCCTTCTTGATGCGGTGAGTACATACTCACAAAAATGTACCAAAACAAGTGAATTTAATAAAAAGTTACCCAAATGATGGTACGTGTAGGTGTCTGTGTGTTTATGCAAGTAACAAAGACATTTCTGGATGCTTTGAGATATCTGTGATCTCCTTTCAACAAGACAGTGCTACGTGACTTTGTCCAGCTATGTGTCGGGGTCTGATCTTTTGAAAGTACAGATTCTCAAGGTAATTTATAGACTAATTATGACAAAATATATAGGCAAAAGCCTTTAAAAATGCTTGCAGAAAATGATGGTTTAAGGACTCAAATTCCCAAGGATGTCATAATAAGATGAAAGTATTTTCAGAAAAATTGTTATCCTTAACCCTATAATCAATTCCAGAATCCCCTACTTCTTCCTCTGCTATGAACTGCTATTAAAAAGTAGCAAGTTACTGATTACAAAAATAAGTCTCAACTAAATCCCTTCACAGCATGTCAAGTGCACAAATATTTTAACAGCTAATGGCAAATGCCACAGCAATACAAATAAATTTATTAATTTCATTCATTCAGGCCAGGGAGGTATGAGTAAGGGCACTATCATTTAGGGCTGTAATTAATCATCCCGGACATTTCATTGTCAGTGAACATAAATCAAGAAGCAAATGTTTCTCCTATCTGAGTGATATGTAACCAGCATTAACACAGTGACAAAATCTAATGCTTGTCAGTAGCTGATACATATTTTATCTACCTGTGACACCCAAGATGCAGGGCTGTTTCACATGAGTGCCCTCCACCACTGAATTTATTTTCTGGATGTAGAACACATCCTTTAGAAATATTACCAGAGTATAACAACAACGTTCAAGAAAGAGGTAGCCAAATGCCAAGATATAAAGTTTCTGGAAGTAGAAGCAAAAAATCTTATATGTCAATATGATTCAGGCATAACAAACACATTAAAAATAAGCTAGGACAAATGCCCATTTACAGGACAGTGTAAGGAAGTGTGCCTTTGTTAAATACCCATTAAGAGAAAAACTGATTTTATAACCCAATACTTAAATACTTCAAGACTGTGGAGAGCAGAAGCTTAACAATATCTGCACCCTACAGAGAGGAGGAATGCTCCTCTGCAATGCTCCTGGCTCACAGGTCCTTGTCTCATCCCCACCACAGTGGCCATTCCTGATTAAGTCTCTGGCTCTCATTGGGACCGCCATCCTGAAGCAGAAATCTGTTTTCTACCATAAAACCACGTAGTCTGACACTTCCCTAAATCCCTCTGCCTAAGCCTGTATTTCTGATTAGGGACAACTTTTAGAGGAGCAGCAACCCCTTCATATGATTGCAAGTGTGGGAACAGGCTGCAGAGTTTGGAAGTTACAAGCTCAGGAAGGTTTTTCCCCAGCTTCACAGTGAGTATGCTCTCAGCAGCCACACATATGTATGCTATAGGTCTGATGTTTCCAGTTACTCTGGCGTGCAAAATAGAGAAAACGCTTCCCTGAAAGCAGTGGTACCACAGATCAGCTAAATGATCCTGCGGGAGAAGTATGGCTTTGCTTTAGGCCAGAGAAGAATGTGCTTCCAGCTCTGGGGGCATTTAGTTCAGTCCTCAAATGACAGTCTTCACATGCAAGAAAGTGCTCATAGTTGTTCATGAAAGTACAAACTAAGTTTAAAGCATTGCTAGAATAGGAAGAAAACATGTAGAAGTAAAGCTACTTTGCAAAAAAAAAAAAAAAAAATTCTAAGAGTCCTTAGAACACCTCCATAGTCAGGCTGCCAGTGTAATTGGGTACATAAATCTGGAAGCACTGAAGGCAGTGTATTTTTTAAATGTTTTGTTTGTTCAAGGTTTTCCAGCTCATGCAATTCTCAGAAGCACAGGTATTTTCCACTTTTTAAAAAAATAACAATAATAATCACAGATCTCCCGGAGACAATTAAACCAAAGAGAACCAGGAAGCCAAGTTCAGGCTGATGCTATTTTCCATCTGAGTCCCCAGCATACACCTGAATCCAGCATCCTGGATCCACAGCCCACCAATGAGACCTACAGTGCTTTGGCTCACACCATCTCCAGGGCCCAGCAGCAGCCGTCAGGAGGTGACTACCTGAGAACCACAGATACAAGCAAGAGCCGCCAGCTCTCCAAGCCATCAGCACAACTGAAACCAAAGTCAGGGTGTGATAAGTCACTGCTACTCACAACCCACCCAAAAGCTGCCACACCACTTTCTCACCTGCCTCCACCCAGAGAGGGGAATTCTTCATGCAGCACAGCCAGGTCCACCTGGCACAGGGAGGACAGAGCCCTAAATCTTCCCCAGACAAAGACGAGGGATCTCATCAGTGCATCAGAGCCACCTAGCATAAATCTTACAGAGCTGGTGAACTGAATCTAATTTACTGACTGCAGAGACTTAAAATTGGTGAAATACAATAAGGTGTTTAGAGAGTTGAAAATCTAGCTCATTTCAGTTCATAATTAAGTAAAGCAGAGAATAATACAATTACCATATCATTCCTTTCTTAAAAGGAAGAACCTCAGCACTGCCTTGGCCTGGCTGTGAGCTGCTGGACTCAGGCAATCCTTGGGCTAACAGCAGAGGCAGTCATCATTCTCCTGTTACATTGCCTGTAGGCCACTCTCAGTCACATGAGAAACATGAAACATGAACTACCAAAGCATCAGATCTTCCCTCCTTCAAAATATTATTTACATGTAAGTGCCCAGGAGCATTTATCTTGACTATTTGCTCAGAGCTACCACAAACAGACTAGAACAAGTCTACCCAAGATGTCCATGCACAACCACTTATCAGAGATCCGTATTTGAGGAAATGGAAGCCTCACAGCTTATCTGAAACTCATTCAAAAGCTGAACTACTTTAAAAAAAATCTTGTGAGACTCCAGAAACGACTGTCAATGTCATAGCTTATGTGACAATTCCTCCATCTCCAGCTAGCACCACATGCTTGAGCATCTCCTACCAGTAATACCAACCTTCATCAAAACACAAATTACTTGGGTTTCACTCTGATATACAGTTAGGATCTGGACCAGGCCTAGGGCTGTTACTTGCAACTAAAACACCAGGAGACAGGTATAAGTGTAGAAACAGGTGTATCGAGAAAACTCAACATTTCTGAGCTTTTTGAAGGACCAAGCTGAACACAGCCAAGTCTGTCAGCTCATCAACCACAGATCCTCCTACGTTCCAGTCTGTGCTTGTTGCCTCTCATCCTATCACTAGGCACCACTGAGAAAAGTCTGGCCCCATCCTCTTGACACCCTCTCTTCAGAAACATACACATTGATCAGATCCGCTCTGAGCATTCTCTTCTCCAGGTTGAACAGGCCCAACTCCCTCAGCCTTCCCTCATACAAGGGGTGTTCCAGTCCCTTAATCCTTTCATTAGCCCTCCGCTGGACCCGGTCCAGGAGCTCCATGTCCCTCTTGTACTGGGGAGCCCAGAACTGGACAAAATACTCCAGGTGTGGCCTCACCGGGGCTGAGCATAGGGGGAGGATCACCTCCCTCAGCCTGCTGACAACACTCCTCCCGATGCACCCCAGGATACCATTGGCCTTCTTGGGCACAAGGGCACATTGCTGCCTCATGGTCAGCTTGTTCAAGACTGCTGAAGACATCACTAATCCTTTGACTTTAGAACAGTCAAGATCTCTTGGTACTTCAATTCTGCCAATAATGAGCACCTGTAACAGTTCTTAGCCTACTTGTTCTCAGACTATTTCAAATTTCATATCCAAACTCAAACCTAATTATACTGATCAAAATCTCTTGCAGAAAAAAAAAAAAAGATTTCCTATTTAATCACACAATTCTATCAACAATATGTAGAACAGAAAAATATACCTACAGCTGTATGACTAACAGTAATGTAAGCACTGAGGTGGAATTTTGCCCACAGGCAAGAACTACAAATTCAGGTCTGAGATAATCCATTTGTAAAACACTAAGCATACAACACATGCTCTCAGCTTTTCATGGAAGCATTCTTCTCCAAAGCACAATTTACATTTAAATTTGTATTGTACGGAATCAAATACTAAGAATAAGTGTCAAGGTTTTCTTCACTGGATTGTTTCTTAATTAGATTCAAGTGTTTTGTCTAACCATTTCAAATTCTTATTGCTTTCTGAAAATAAGAAAAAAAAATCTTTAATTATTCATGATATCTATTGACTGGGAAGGGCCTTGAATTGGTTTTATTAAGAAAACAAGAACAGGCTGTTTACATTTATCTGCTGGGACACAGAATATAGAAGGAAAGACACACTTCCCAATGCAGTAGCTACCAGATGGTTGTGACAAAACCCAGCACAAACACAAACACATCAGATCACATTCACCTGGACTTCGCCCCACTCCAGAGGGAGCAGGGCCCTCAGGACCCCCCTGCACGGGTCATCCCCCAGCACTAGCCTCTGGCCAGTCACACCTCTTGACATCAACCCCAATGACTTCTTGGACTTACAGACCCAGCAGGGAGAAGCCTGCAGGCAGCCTGCTCAGGCAGCAGCAGCAGCAGCGATGCTCCTCAGCATGCCTGCCCACGAGAAGTCCTGACTGGCAGACCAAGTGCCCAGAGCATGCCTTTCCTTGGAGAAAAGCTGCATCATCCAAGCCACCAGGGTTCAAAACATTTTTGCAGGGATAGGTGGGGAACAGGTGTCTATCTTATTCTTCCTTGCCACAGTCTATTATATAAACACGCATTTAACAAATGAATATTCTAAGCAATACAGAAAAACGATTCTTTGTTTTGGCAAAAAACGCAGTAAGAGCAAAGTGAAATGACTAACTTCTTCACAGTTAAAGTAATAAGATTTCATGCAGAGGCCACACACAGCCCCCAATGGCTGCACTTGAAAATTGCTCAAGTTAACAAAGCACTTAATAGCACAACCCGAATTCCTTTATTTTTGTCCCAGTAATAGCACTGCAAAAGAACAGGAATCAAACATTGCACTCACCAAGCTCAGATGCAGCTCCAAGCTATTTCAAACCCACATGTATTAAGATCTCCCAGACTGATCAGATTCATTTTTAATTCAGAAAAAAAAATCTCTCTCCGCACCTGGGTTTTATATCCTGAGATTCTTCTGGAAGAACTTAAGACTGCATAGTTTTAGCCAACTTATCCTGCCAAACACAGTCTGGTGTAATCCCATGCCTGCTGATAGCATTACACAGAGAAATTTGACTCATCACATCTCATTAGAGTTAAATGTGCTGCTAATTTGTGAAATATTTTGCCTGACCTGTCAAATTAATGGACTACTTTCATGTTCTTTCTTCTTTTTAACATAACTAATTCAAAATCATTTATTCCAATTCATTAAAGCTAAAAGTTGATCTTAAAAACAATAACTGCTAGAGCTTGCATTAGATCAAGCATCACCTTCCCAGTGAAGCAGCCAAATGACAGCACAAGTCAGAATGTCATTTATTTCTAAACAGTCATTGCCTTCATACTGATTTATTTTTCGGCTGTTGTGCACACACCCTTTTAGGGTTTGCACTCCTGATCTGGAAGGCCTCACGCAGCAGCTCAGCACCACACCAGTGAGCTACAGAGCAGGAAAACCACTTACCTTCCCCCTCCTAACCGAGGGGGGGGAGGCTCTGGGTTTGTTCCAAGATCCGGCATTCCCTTGCACCGACAGGCTGCGTGGCCGCAGGGACATGCAGAATGTAAGCCAACACAAAGGAGCATTCCCCTCCAGCAGATGTCTTCTCACAGCCACGGAGGCACCTCAGCAGGAGAGCTGGCTGGGAAAGGGTTGCCCAGCCTCTCCTGCAGCAAGGACTGACGAGCTTGACCTAGGGCATCATCATGTGAACATGCAACTGTGCTAGATTTGGGGTTGGCACACGGTACAGTTTGAAGCAACCAGGAGCTGTTAGGATTGTGTTTCCTCATTCCAGCCACTGACCCCAATTCATCCACTCTGGTCCAGAAGCACAGCTGTGTACTGTCCCACAGCTTCCAATGTTCAACAAAAGAGAGAAGAACCATAAAAATAATGATGACAGATTTCAAGAAAACAGACGCAGCAAACTTGTACCCTAAATTAAGCACTGCAAAGGTGAAAGCGATAAAAAGACACCAACTTTTCTTCGTACAAGCACAGACTTTCCCTCTCAACCAAAAAGATGATGGCTGGGTAAAGGATCTTAGTCTTTCCCTTGTATTCACCATTACAGCTTTAATTCAGACATCTGTATTTTCAGCCCCAATTCCCATCTAACAAGTTTTATTGAGTTATTAGATCCTGATTATCAAGAAAGAAGGAAAGTTTAAGTCCTCTGTTGTTTTCCCTTCACTAAAGAGCAAACTACAACCACATAGTTGCTAGCATAAGTGACAAAAGCAACTAAATATCAGACAACAATAAAGAAAAGAAAATTTAGAAGGTAACTAAATTAAACACTTTCATTCAGCTTGAGTCAGATAAAAATCCATCCCCACCACTTGGGTAAGCAGTGATGCAACACCAGGACCCTTAGCAGCTACCTCTAGAGGCCTGTGAAGACTGGTCAAGAGTCTCAGCTGCAAGGAAAGAATAAGCAAGGTCCCCACTGAGCCAAAGCAAAGGCAGTAGCCACTGGGACATTATATATCAGCCAGCTCAGCCTCTGCTTCTGAAATAGCTGGGAACAATCAGCTAGCAAGCCTCCAGCAAGAATGAGGGGATGAGCAACAGCTGACACAGTTTTGTCAAGAACAAATCACATCAAGCCCACTTGGCTTCCTCCTGCGGCCAGGCAATAGGAGGAGTGCATGGAGCAGCTGTAGCTGTGATGGGGACCTTGACCCTGTCCTGCATGACGTTGTCACAGGCAAGCAGCAGGAACCCTGTCTTCAGGACACACAAAGAGCAATTACAAGCAGCTCACTGCTGACATGCAGGCACCTATCAGAAGAAGCCCGCAGGGTTTGTACAGCATCCGCTACTATTCCAAATTTTCGCTGGTGATTTGGGTGATGGAACACAGAGTATGCTTATTAAATCTCCCAGTGATAGCAAGCTAAGAGAGACTACAAATACATTGAAAGACAAGATCAGAATTCAAAGTGACCTTGCTAAACATGAAAAACAGTCTGAAGGGAAAGAAAGAAAAAAAAAAATGACATGAAAAGGATAAAATTCAATCAAAATGATTGCAAAATTCTCCACTTAGAGTCTCATAAATTACAAATATAGAATAAGGAGCATAAGAATAAGGTTAAGTAGCAGTGCTGCAGAAAAGGGCCTGGGATCAGTGTGGTTCACAAACAAGATGGGTCAACAACGCCACGTAACGGGGAAGAAAGATCGAAGGTGCTGACTGCGCGCACAGGAGCACCATGCGCAGAGTGGAAGCGTTCCTCCCCATCTGCACACTTGAGACTTTGGGGCTCAGCTGGGGTTCAGCTCAGCACCTCACTGACAGGTGGGGCTTCGTGTCAGGAGGACACTCCTGGGTGCAGCTCCTCCATCCTGCATGCACCTGGCGGTGGTCTGCATGGGGATGAGGGGATACGGGCACCCCTCTTACCCTGCTGCCAGAGCCCAGGAAGCCCCGCAGGGGACAAATCCCGCTGAATGCTGGCCAACGGGGCAGGAAGCCCGTGCTGGCCCCAGGCGGGTGGCATTGCATCCTCTAACTTCATTAGCTACAGTGACACCTGAGGCTGTCACTGGCAGCGCTCCTCTTTCTGGGTGGATTCGTTTCCCACATTCTATGCCAGAGTCCGTGCACAAGCCTGAAGCAGCCTAAATTTTCCCAGTTTCCACCTCCATCACAAAAGCTGTTGGCTAAAATAACTTCTACCTCTCAGGAAATAAGCTGTGCAGCCACTGTCATTAGCATTAATGCAATCTTGATTACCAAACTCTGCCCTGTGGGATGCCTGCTGTTTTTCAATATTTCTGTCTTGTAATGCCATACCAGGAAAAGCGTGCCTTAATAAACACTTACTACGGCAGCTAAGAATAAGAGATCATACTTCTCATCTCTCTCAGCCTCACACATGCCTTGATTATAACCTAATGAAGTTTATAAAAATCAAGCAATGTGGTTAGAAATACTGGCTAGGAAAACTCTCTGGAGTAATGATAAGTCATGCCTCTAATGTCCTCGTTTGTTTGCAAAAAAGAAATGATGCCATTAGTTGGGATAGTTCAATCCTGATCAGTCAAAGCTGCAGTAAAAAAATCTGAGACTTTTAAAGGCAATGAAATTCTCTGCTTTTTAATAGTTATGCTGGTAAACCCAAGCTTAACCTTAGGAGAGAAATGATTAATAAAAAAATGATATTCTGTATTTTTTTCCAAAGATATTTGCCAAATCATTTCTTCTTCCCCTAATCCCTATGTCACAAAGCTAAAAAATAGAATTGCTATTTAATTAAAGCTATGTTAGGAAGGGATGACCTTTCAAATTAAATCTGCTGTATGCACAGGTAACTAAAATGTGTATCCTGAGGCAGATGTACAGCTGGATCACAGTTTGCTTGAACAGGCTCCTCAATCTCAGTTGGCATCACAATAAAAAGAGCTGGGAAAACGTCATCCCTGTACCTAGTGTTGCTTGAGCACAGGGAACGCCAGCTTTGTAAGTACCACTGTCCTGCAGTGTATTTTGTCTACGAACTGGCACGTGTCACAGTCCTCTCAGACCCCCACATCCACAGGACCCGCACATGCTCCACAGCAGAGGTGCAAAACTAAAATGAAATCTGAGAAACACTAACAAACCTTGCTGAGAATGTGTGGACATGAAGGAAGGTTTGCAACAGATAAACCAATTATTGTAAGTGGTAGAAAAGCTGTTGGAAGCCATGGATTAATAGATTATTTCACATAGAAAAATAGGAGAATAAATCATGAAATAGTGATAGTGGTGTGTTCAGAGTCAGGGAAGAGTTAATAAACTCCTGACCGAGAGTTAATAGACTCCTGGGTGAATAGAAGTCCTCAGCAATCAACTCTTTAAAGCTGCTGGAGTACCACCTCCATCTTTTCCCCCTCTGGGTAAGGCAAAGCCATCCCATGAGTGTGGCAGGATTTTCCTTTCCACTTTGGGCACAAAGATATCATCAGGTGGGGACTTTCCATTGCTGTGTGCTTGGACAGCTTCGCAGCAAAAAGATCTCAGGAGCTTTCTTCAGTGTTTTTTCTGAAAACATATCCTGCTGTACTCATCATGACCAATTGTACATCAGTTCCCCATGAGTAATAAAAGCAATTCACTTCAGCCAGGCTTCCAAATTATATAGGAATCATGTTTATAACAAGTTTCTATTATTTGCATGCTTTTATTAGAACAAGAATATCACCAATGAAGAACACCGTGTTCCTTTAAAATTCTGCTTTCAGAGAAGCAAACTTTGAAGGCAATCTCTGAAATATGTAATTTACAAAATTACTGTAATTGATGTAACTGTTATATTGAGAGGTGTATAAGTTCAGAAGCTTCCTATATAATGCATTTCTGTTTTAAAAATGCTATCTTCTCTTGAATATAATGGAGCATAGCTAATAAGCTGTCTTTCATCAGCAACCCAAGTCAAGCAAGCGGCAGGGCCAAGCTGCAGAGCTTGTTGAACTTGTCATTTTCTCATTTGACAAGCATATAGATGAAATAATTGAAATTAAATACCAATTAGACCAAACCCTTATGCAGTCACCAACCTTTCTGGAGGTGTGAAATTTCACTTGCCTTGGAGTAAAATGTTATGTTTCAGCTACCCAAAAGACCAAGTAACTGCTACAAATGGGTAGAGAGCTTCTGTGCTCAGATGATACAAATTTATTTCTTTTAAGGAGGAAGCTCAATACTCTTTCCATTATGCCTCTGGGAAGTACGAAGACCAAAGAGACCTCACGTACTGTTACATTACTCTTAAATAGTTAAGGTTTAACAAATTTAAGTATATGTTAGTAAAGAAGTGGCCACCATTGTAATAAAAATTGTACCAGGCACACGGCACGCACACATAACAAACATTGTTATTCAATTTAAAGGCAGTCAAACCTTTAAAACATTTAGTGAACTGCCCTATTTCTGCTGTCAGCACTGTCTTAAAGATTGTTCAAAAACCTTTGTTGTTTGAAATGGATGTTGTTCATTGACTCGGGTAAAATAATTGGCACTATAATTTTATACCTGTCAAAAATCCAATATACACCATTGACTAATTGCTATTTTGTGTGCTCATAAAGGTATAAAATCAATTTAACTGTTCTGGAAATCAACAAATTCTTCTGTGAAGCTGGGAACAGTAAACACAATTATGTTTACTACCACCAGCCTTCAGTTTGAGTCTTTGGAGGGGGGTAAATTGCTTACATCATATATAATCTTATAACAATTGTGAGACCAATTTTGTAAAGTGCTTAAACCACCCTTACATTGGTGAGACCCCTCGAAACCTGTTAGCTTCTGTGTGCGTTTATGGTTTGCATGACTTCTAAAATGCCCCAGCGCCCTGCCCACCTGAATCCCTGGAGATCTGCATTTTCCTTTCCTGGTCTTCACATCCCATGTCTAAACCAAAGAACTTCAGAAAGCTGTAAGATTTGGGGATTTCTGTGCATGGGTATGTGGCACAGCCCATACAAACCCTATGATTTGGCAGGCTCTTTGAGGAGTGACAAAAAATACCAGTAAATACTCCGTATCTCTGGTGGCTCACGTTAAACAGCCTCATTCAGTCTCAGCAGGTGACAGGCACAGCACGGGCAGTAACGCTACCTCTCTTCTTCCTGTGCCTCCTGTTACCAGGCTCTGGTACTGCTCCACTGCACCAAGGAACAAAACTGCTCTGAAACATTTTCCATTAATGCTACTTTTGTCAGAGCCTAGAATGAAATGAGTGAAGCTTGAAGTGCTACCATCAAATTTCATATCTGTATATTTGAAAAAACAATGCATCTGTCCTAATTTTACAACATGTTTGGGCAGAATGTTTTCTCTGTGAAAATAACTTTTCCAGTGCTACTGACTGTGGGTTTTATTGGCAATTGAAGTGGATTCAAGAAATAAAGATAAAGAAATACAGTTACAAACCAAAATAAAAATGTTGTTATCAACAGGTAGAAAGAGAAAGGACAGCATTCGCTACAGAAAATGGCTGCACTGCATAACTGAGCAAGCACAGATTTCCACAGCTTGCAATAACAGTTTTGCAATAAAACAAACAAGCAAGGGCAGTAATGATCTAACAGCTAAGGAAAATAAACGTTATGTACATTCTTCAATGAGTTTCTGTTTCTGCTATAGCAGTACGTTATCACATGTCCAGCAGAAGTCAGCATCAATCCTAGAGAAAATCTCCAAGGACACGGTTAATGGGTCTTGTAAGGATAACTCAGAAGTTCAGAATTTTTTTAGTAGTAAAGAATGGACAAATTCCATAGTGAATTATTTTCATTTCATTGTATTATTATAATCTGCTGTTTGATTTTCTAAACTATATGGAAAAAAAAAAAAAGAAAACTAAGTTAACAGAAATAGGTTCCTTTTCTTTATGAATACAAGGCAAATAAGTTTTGAAAAGGTGTTCTTTGGCTCAGTTACATTATCGCTTTTGAAAATCACTCTAGCATGGCAAAGATGGTCCCTGGTCTTTGTCACTGGACAGAACTACCTCAGGACTGCTCTCTTCCAGTAACCCAGGATAATTTTTTTACTGCAACCAGGTTATCAAACATCATACAATAAAAAGCCCTCACTGCCTCACTACCCAGTGCTATATATCCTTTAATATAAAGACTTTTACGGAAGTTAACTGGAATTGCAAGAACATAAACACACCTTGATAACAGAGGCCATCAGACCCAACGCCTACTTGCTTTTGCCCGAGCGTAACACCCAGCTTCATCAGTGGTCCCACTTTCTGGGATGTGTTGCCTGTGCCATAGGGATTGGTCTCTCAGCAGAAAACCATCGCCTTTCTGACTCTTTGCTATAACACACAGTAATCTCTTCTCTTCGTATTTGCTGCCTTAATACATTTAAGCAATTAATTCATAACGTGACAAAGGCAGCATGAAAGCAGACTTACAGCTTAGTTTTAATAAGCATTAACACATTTGTGCTGATTTTGGCAGACCAGCCTTCTACTAATGCTTGGCTTTCCAGATTACATCCATGAAAATTAATGATCTGCCACCAGACTGGCCTATGTTCTAATGAAGCATATAGTCAAGCACAAGCAAAGTCAGGTGTAAGAAGCTGCCTCTTCCCATCTGCAATAAAGCCTTTCCCCCTATTTTGCTAACAAATTAAATTAGTTGAAAGTAGAAATTTAATTACTGTCATGCACCATCCTTGTATTTGTGATCAAATAAGTGTGTCTCTGTGAGCCCTGTAGTCCCTTTCTCTCCTGAAATGGGAGAGAAGTAAGATAACCCAAGATGAGTATCAGAACAGATTTATAATTATTGTTGCCTCCAAGCAAAGGGTTCCCAGGGGAAAAAAAAAAAAAAAAAAAAAGTTTTATTTCTTTCATTTAGATAAAAAAGATTCTTTTAGCAGTCTGATAGCAGCAGTGGCATTTCACGCCTAAATCAAAGGACCACAGTTATACCCAGCTAACACGCCGTCCTTGAGCCAGAGGGAGAACGACTTTGGAACGGAAGTCAGTTTCCATCCCTTACAGACTTGCCCCTGCCCTGGGTCAGGACCAACTCGCTTGGGTCAGGATTAACTCGCTTGGGTTTTCCACACCCCTTTGGGCTCGGACTCGTGGCCCTGAGCCCACATGGGGGAGCATGGGGAGGGCAGCGGCCATGGGAGAAGGGGCTGCCACTGCCAAACGCAGGGACGCAAAACCTAAAGCTGAGACACTGGAATTACACGGGCAAAGACTGAGTCTTGTTTATGTGGGTGTGACTGATGGAATTAGGCCAGCCACGAGCTAACACTCAGGCTGCAGTGGAGCAGAGCTGTACCATATCATTCCTGTCTCCAGAGGTTTTCTGGGGATCACTGCAGTGAAGGAGAAGAGGGCTTTCAGAGCACCTCTGCTCTAGGGCTGAAGCATCCAGTAACTGTGCTGGGTAGGAACAGTGTGGCTTGATCCCCTGCGATCCCTGTGATCCAGCTGGTCAAGGGCTCCTGCTGCTTCTGTACCAACAGGTTCCTCTCTGCTCATTATTTTGTTTTGTCAAAGCCAAAAAAGATCCCCAAGAAGCAAGAGCAGCATCACAAAAGAGAAAGTGGTGTTCAGCTCTGTGCCAGGACAAGGTGATAGAAAGACAGGTCTGGAAAGGACCTGGGGAGAGCATCCTGCCCATGATTACCTTGCCTGGCCCATGCCAGCTGGCCAGGAGCTTCAGGGATGAAGAGCTTGGCTCCCCCAGGACGCACGACCCGTGCTTCTCTGGCAGGACGACCTCGGCCATGTTGAACGCTGCCACTCGAATTCATCCTGCCCACTGCCAAGTGAATGCAATTAAAGCAGCTGGTAACTAAACCAGAAATGAAGTCTTTACTGCCTAAACACAGCACTCAAGAGAAAACTTCCAAAAACATAATTTTATTTTATCACAGAAATGCAAGTGCTCTGAACTTCTCAACAGCACTGACACAATCACACACAACACTAACTGGGTCTCTACTGCGACAGGCACTGTATCAGAGTCAGAATATCCTGAAAGCACTCTATTTGTACTATAAAACACATTATACTTTTTTTTGTAATGAAGGGAGTGTTTTGCACTTTTTTGTACCATTTTCTTAGCTATTTCACTTAAAAAAAGAGTGTCCAAGCAATTCTAAAACATTCAATTTCTTGCTTTATAATCCTTTTGAAATATTTTCCTTATTTCTAGTTTTCAGTTATATTTCTTAAAACAGTCCCTGAAATCTCAGTCAAGATCCCTGCACTGTGAGAACGATATATGTGTAGCACAAATGCTCCTGTCCCTTGAACACCATGTACCTTGGACAGACACGACGTGTTATTAGCTCCCCTGTGTTCCAGATCAGACCCGTGATGAGCTGTGTGAGGGCTAATATAGCATTTAGCACTGTGCTGACAGACAGCATCCACAGCTCAGCCCACCAAGTATGCAGACACCATGCCTACCGCTTTGTAAGTGCTTATGGGTGACACCACTTCTGCACACACACAGAAGCTGCAGCCCGCTAACCCTGGCCCAGGAAGCTTTCTTACAAATGTTTGGACCAAGCCCGAGGGCTGGGCTGCGGCTCTGTGTCCCCCCACCATGCTGCCAGCCCAGCGTGGAGAAAAGCTCTGCCCGTCCCACTTGTCCTGTTCGGAGTATCCAGTTTTTCAACCTCTAATAACACAACAAAGCTTCATGACCTGTGCACAGCCTTCAGAAAAAGCAGGGAAAACAAAATGGTGAACGCGTACCTGCCATAATGCCGGGGAACGCAGGGCGAGGAGCTGCCGAGCCACAGCACGTCTACCGACGGGTTTCTGCCTCCTGTTGCCATCGGCAGTAGCTGGCTGGCTCCGCGCAGCCTGGCAGGAGATGCCGGGCAGGGACAGGTGGGCGGTGGCAGGGATGGTGGCCAGGTGGCCAGCACGGGGACATTCGTGCTTTGAAAGCAAAATACAGGACCCAGAGCGCTCCTGCCACGTCCTGCTCCTGCACTGCCCCAGCTCCCGCCGCGGAGAAGCAGCTCTGGAATACTGGGCTGCGGGCCTGTGCTCAGAACCGAAGGTGCTGCTCTCTGCCTGGCTGCTGGCGGTCGGCTCGTACAGCAAACAGAGCCCAAGCCTCACCAGCCCCAAGAAGCCTTTTTTCTTCTGTAACGGAAAGACTTTTCTGAAAGCTGGAAAAGCAGTTATGTGGTTCTCTGCACTTTTCCTCGCTCTTTGGTGTGATGGCTATCATTATGGTAATGATTTCTTTTTTTTGTCCCCAGTACTGATATGTTTAACATTCCTCAAATCCTCCCTGCAGGAGAAGGTGTCGGTTCACACAGCAGAACTGAATTAGTGCACAACAGAGGAGACACTCGGCACGTCCTCTTCCACAGGCTGTAATTTCACTTCTTTGCTTTCCTCGTTATTTATAATGGCAATAAAAAGGCCGGACTGAAATCTGTGGGTTCTTCACATCAATGGTAACCCAGACACCATCATTTGTGTGCCTTGATTAAAATTAAAATTAAAATTAAAATAAATAGTAAACAGGGGCTTTGATTCTTCTAGGCCATTGGAAGTTAGGTGCCAAAGAGTCTTAGGCAGCTCGGGGAGTTTCTTTTTCCTTAAATCCCGCACATTTTCAATACTTTGCTGAAGATGTGTTAACAAAGGGCCTTTCCACTCCCAATCTCACGTGTCCGCTTACCCAATTACTGCAAGGAGCGCCCGACAGCCTCAGTCAGCAGCTGCACGCACATCAGCTGCACGCACATCAGCGGCAGCGCTCTGGAGCTTTTCCAGAGACTCAGCAAGCTCTTCATTGCGTCAAACACCGATCCTTTGGGCACTGAAATTCAAAAAGTGTTCTTTACACACTGACTTCAGCCTGGATGATGCTGTTACTGTTCACGTCTGCAATAACCAGCTCACCTGGAGACTGAAAATCTTGGGCATTCGAGTGCAGCAGAATAAGCAGACGTGCAAAGTCCTGCTCCATCCCCACAGCTCAGCACGTGCCCCCAGGCTTTCCTTATTGTACGTGCTATTCCAGCCATGCTCTGAATTAATGATTTCCCTACAGACTATTTTCTACAGACTGATCTTGATGCCATCTGAGTGTTTTATATGCCGTTACTACATCTATTTGTACAACTATTCTGTGTGGTAAGGTAATATTATTATCCCTAGCAAAGCCCAGAATAAAAGGTCAAAATTACCCCAATGTTGAGTGATAAATCTGAGGTCTTAACACATGATTTTTCAGAGTATTTATTATTTTATGCTGCACACCACGGGGCAGTCAGAGAGGGAAGGAGCTGTTGGAAGGGAGCAAGGGCAGCGGTGTGTGTAGGACAGCAGTCCTGTTGCATGGTGGAGAGGGTCAAGGTAACCAGTACCTGTTGCATGGACTCTGCTTTGGGTATTTTCCATTAGAGCTGATAGCAAAAATTACAGAGAACAACCAGAAATCAGCTTCCATTTTAGCAATTCCTGGGGGGGAAATTCAGTCCCAAACCACCTGTTTTCTGAAAACACCTTTCCCACCTTGAGCACACATTAGCTAATCCCAACAGGGCAGCAAACACGCTGTATTTACACAACAGCAGAAGTGAAGCAGTAGGAAAAATGGGATTTTTAATATTCCCCTCTACCTCCAGCAGCAACCACAGCAGTATATTTTTCAAATCTGCTTCTTTGTGAATATGCATGAAACACTTGTAGCAGCGTGGAACAAGATCTTCTTTCAATGGGTAGCCCATTTTTCGCATATAAAAGAAAAAACAGCATTATTTTTCTCAAATAGCCAAAGCACATGCCCTTGTCTTTTAAATTCCGAGTATATTGCCAAATACTAAACTTTGAAATCCTTACATTCAGATAACTCTATCAAAGTTCCAGTACCATTTGAGGATTTATTCATTTGTGGTCATAGCTCCCAAATAGTAATCCAGTGAATCAAAAATTAATCCAGACCTAAAAGGCCGGATAATAGTATAAAATACACAACTTCAGAAGTAGATTTCTTCTTTTTTTTCCCGGAACCCTCATTTTCAGGTTTCACATACCTGTGTCCCTCTCTCCACCGTGTGGACCAGGCACCAGCACCGGGTCCCTCACCCACTGGCTCCAATAACAGTAGCCCCAGCCAAAGCAATGGGAGCGAGAGGAACCAGCTCAGCTCGTCATACTGCACATCTTCATGTGATGTTCAGAAATTCGTGAGTTAGATGACACCATTTGTTTGTAAGATGTCATATGTTCACAGTTCCTTCAGCTTTTTGCTGTTTCTAGGCACACAACTGGAGCTATTCTAAGGTGTCCTGAATTATGCCCTGCATAAGCTGTAATCATCGTCACAAAGGTGAGTGACACAACGATAGGTAACCTGTTGTTGTTTCAAGAAATATGCTTTATTAGCTAGATAGTATCAATTGCACTGTTCCAGGCATGTGTTGGGGTTAGAAACTTCATTCTGTGATTTATAACAGTCATTACATCTAGAGCAAATAGTTGCCTAGATACATAAGAAAAGGAATCACATATCCATCGCAGTGCAATTATCTGTTTTGCCTAAAGGATTTTTACTTGGTGGCACTTTTCTTGCTCCTCCCCAGGAGTTCTCCACTTAGGATTCCACACACTGCTTATTCCTTACGCACTGTCATCCTGGAGCACGGCTGGCTCCACAATTCACGTTTTTCTTTCTTCTTGGTCCTGCTGCTGTAAAAATGGTTGGGGTTTTTTGTTTGCTTGTTTGTTTGTTTCATTATTATTATTTTAAAATAAAAGTTCATAAAAAATCGTGCCACCAAAATTAAGAAACTTAGATCTAACATCTTTTGCATACCATACTACTGAACTCCCTGAAGCTTTCTCCTCGCCCTACATTTGTGATTTGGAGTCAATCTTTACACCAAAAGCCCTTTCCTTCCTAAATCCTACGCTGTTGAAGCCTCAAAGAATGGCACCCCAATGTCTTAATATCTGCAACTTTTGTCTTTTCTTCTTCAGCCTCAAAGCAAGTCTGTCCTTCCCTGTACAACAGGCCAATCCCAAAGCAAATGTAAGTAACTGGGTGCCTTCAATGCACCTCTGTCTTGATTTTTGGCTGAAATGGACATAATGAGGGCAATGAGCGGTGTCCTTTCAGAAACCATCTCAGAAACTGTGGAAAATGACTAACTGGAAACACTTCAGCTGTTGTACTTTGTCACACACAGAGGTGTTCATATGATTTTTAAATTCCGTTTCATTTAACCTGTCGTCCCTGAAAGCTGCCCCGAGTCCTGCTGCCTCCCAGCAGGGTGAACGCTTGCTGTTTGCTTCAGAGCGCGAGCCCGGCACTTGCCAGCACCGGGACAGGCACTGGGGATGCCAGCCTATTTGTGTGGTATCTCTGTTTTGGAGGGAGAAGGGGGTGCTGGGGCTCTGAAACGGCTTTCAGAGAATACTAACCAGAACCACAGAGTAGTGGCATGGAAGAGGGGAAAAAGCAGAGCAAGCAAATGGAGCCTGTTGCCCGGAATGCAATGCGCAGCCACAGAACGGCTCGAGCATGGGGTGCCAACACCATGCCCCACGCCTCCCCCTTGCAGCCATCCGGTGCCCCCCAGTGAGCAGAGCAGTGGGCTGCTCATCTCTGTAATGTACGCTGACCGGCTGGAACACCGGAGGGGAGCAGTGTTACTGAGCTGGGACAAAGCAAGATATCTCAGGATGAAATCTCGAGTCATGACAAAGCCTCCTAGATCTCTTTTGTAAGAAACTTCCACATCTGCAGAAATCCAGTTATACCTTTGCAATCTTGTGTGGCCTCCCAGATAATTCAGTTTCTCAGAACTACACTAAGTTATAATGATCAGGCATACTGAATTAGGGACATGCATTTTTCAAAAGAATTTTTGACATGGTTATTTAAACTTGTTTATTCATTTGTTAAGAAAGATGTCTGGTCACTTTGTATTTTGTAGAGAATAAATATTCCATCATTGTTTCTTTTACCTGAATGGTGAAATGCAACGTGACAGTTGTAAAGACGAATGTGGGCCACGTCCCACTGCTGCCGGGGCAGCATGGGAAGGGTACCTGGTGCCAGAAAATGCACCCTGAAACCTTCCCATGAATTAATTAACAACTGAATGCTAAAATCTAGGAAACCACCAGCTCCAAATCTCATTTGTAGTGTACTTACTTCTACTATATTAAGAATTCCAGTATATCGGTTGGACTTGATGATCTCGAAGGTCTTTTCCAACCTCAATGACTCTATGAGTCTAAGAGATCTCAGATGAGCTGTGTCATTCAGGATCGGGCCCAGTGTGCCCTTTCCTTTGGTGACATCTTTCAGCACTCCGGTCCAGCAGAGATCAGGTCCTGCTGTTGTAGACTCTGCCCATCGCAAGGCTTATCTCTCACAACAAGGGATTGTATGCAGAGGAAAATAAACTTAATTATGGCTAAGGTGTGTGGATGTTCAGTCCTTAAGCTGTGGGGCCTGAGATGAGAGCAAGGTGGCTCCGAGAGCAGCGCTGCGCGCTGTCACGCTCCGGGAGGTGACCGGGGCATCGCGGCTGAGCTGCAGCTGAACCATCCCCACACAGTCGCCGCGTCCCCGTCCCACGGGCGTGCAGCAGCCTCTGCCCCGCAGCCCCACGCACACCACAGGGCCTGGACACCTGCAAGCACCAACCTGGTCACCAGACCCAGCAGCGTCCTGCGCCCCACTGGCACCTTACAGACAGCTCCGAGTTCGGCACATCCCGTGGCCATCCTGACTGGCACCTGAATCTGCAGACCAGAATCAAGCTCAGCAGTGCAGATTGAAACCGGGCGGTGAGGTAACACGTGGAGCTACATGCACGTTGCTCACATAGGGCTCAGCAAATCAAGAAATCCCCATGAAACATTATAAAAAGCTTTCCCCTGCTTCTTCTGCTCCTTATTGCTGCACTGCATCACTCCTGCAGTGCTTTTTATTCCTGTCTCGTGCCTGCTGGATTGACCTGCTCCCTTTGTTAAACACCAGGCAAATTGCTGACAATTTGTATTAAATTTCTGAAAGTCTCTCTTTTGTTTCAAAAATCTTTGGCTTACTAACACAGAAAACATTTTAAAAAATCCTCTTCAGTAAATCTTAAATCTCACCCAGGAGACCAGAAGCATTCACTACCGCCACTTCAGCATTCCGTTCCTCTAGTGGTCCTCTTCGGTCTCATTCCGCTTCCTCCAAGCATCGTAATTCCTTGCGTTCACCCTCTTCTCCCTCCCTCTTCTCAAAGCTGGGCAGAGGAAAGCAATGCAGCACAGCAGCTGCTTTTCTAAGGAAATGGTAGGAGCAGCTTAGGCCAAATACTCCGGAGGCCAAATACTCGCCCTGGCTGCAGTGCCCGGCAGAGCTCTCACTGCTGCCCCATGGGTTACAGCCTTATCGTGCAAAATTTAGCTTGAAAAATTGTCTGCAAAATCAGGGTCTGAGGTTCTTTGTAACAGGTAAACAGAAGTGGGAACGGCTGCTGCTGGAGCTGTTAGTAGGATCTGTCGCTTGTTTTTCAGCTAGCAAATAGCAAATGGGAAGCACGCACACATCCCTGCCCTGGTGTCAGCCGGACAGAGGAGCAGAGGACAGCTGGAGACGGTGAGAGCTTTGTGCCAGCATGTTACGGGAAGCGGATTCGTGATTAAACTCTCTGAGCACAGAGCATCACCGTGCCACGCGTGGGAGATGGAGCCCTGCTCCCGTCAGGTAGCCACCATGCTTCTGAATTTCCAGCGTTCAAATGGGTTGCAAGTTCTACGGAAACGCACAAAATAAGCTTCAAATCCAAAAGCATATTGGGATTAGACGTGATCTTCAGCCACGCCTGTACTAGCAGCACTTGGACAAGCCACACACGCTGGTGTGTTGTGCTCAAAAACTATGCAAAGCCTGGGTGCAAATACACGGGAAAACTGCACCCCTCAGCCCACACCCTGCTGGGAGTGAGCCAGGGCACTGAGGCACTTCGAACACACCGCATGCGGGAGAGGGCCAGGAGCTGGGCTGCAGACGTCTGAATGCACACATGGATTGCAGCAATTAAATAAAGGAAAAAAATGTTGTGTTTTTTTTTTCCCCGATCAGAAGCAATGGTTAGTTAGGAACTATTGATTTCACTTCAATAACAACTGCATGCTTTTTAATTGAAATATTCATGCCTAAGTGGTCAAATATTAATATTTTAGTAATCTTTACATATGTTCCTACCTCCTCTGTGCTTTTTTCAAGGTTACATTGCTATCCATTTGGCCTCTTATTTTTTCTATTACTTATCCTAAACACGAGTTGTGCTGAAAGATCACCAGTAATTCACATAAAATATAGAGCTGTTACTTTTCTTTTCTTAAAAGAAGCATAATAATTGCAAACTGCAACTACTGGAGCTGAAAATAACTCTCCAGACTGTTGCACATGCAGAATTAGATTAAAATGAGTTCATTTTTTTAAATGACCTGATAATTTGTAGGAGAAAAAAAAATTAAGTATCTAACAATTTTCATCAGTAGAGAATGCCACAGTCCTTAAAGTTACGGGGAAGTGCCTTACTGCATGCAGATGAGGCAAACACAACCTATCACGGCCAAACACAACAGAACTAGGGGTTTGTAGACCATGTTAAAATAACCACACCTCTATTCTGTAAAAAAAAAAAGCAACAACAGAGAGGCAGGGGGTGAGGCAGTTTGTACCACAAAGTGGAGAAGAAATTCCAGACAACCTGTCACAAAACATAAGGAGAAAAGGCCAAGTGCTGGAGGTTGCAAGCTGAGGTCAGTCTGTCTGTCTCACCTCTGTGCTCACTTCCCACAGCCTTGCAAACTCCACAGCAGCTCACGCGTGGCAGGAGCAGAAGAGTGAAAGGTTTCCAGGTCAATGGTTCGCTTTGACCTGGGCAGCAAATATGACCAAGTTTGGAATTTGTTGGCCAGCTCCGTCAGATTTCACTTAACCAGCATCCTCAGCGCTCCTGCAGGCGCCGTGAGAAATACCCGGGCAGCTGCAGGACGGAGCTCTCACGTGCACAGCCTGTGTAAAGCACAAACAAGATGACGCAGGTCATTGGTGTGTATACAAATGTCCCAATTACGTGACGAGTATCAAATCACTCAGACCTCAGAAGACCTCACTGGGACATAGCAGTCCCAAGAAAGCCAGTTCTATGAGTCATTAACTACTTGACTGTCCTCAAGGTCCTGGTAAACCACAACACTGCTTTGACTAAACCACCTAAAAGTCTTTCAAGCCAGGCTGCTGAGAAGAAAGCCTTACTTTACTGAGCCAAGAAGAACTTCCTGATTTCTGGGAGACAATTTAGAAGCCAAATCAAGAATGAGAGGACAGATTGTTAAAACTTCTGTTTCCAGGGATTACTATAATGAATTACTACTGCAGCCAGGTACAACTGCTTGTGATAATTAATTCTGACTAGTTTTACAGTTAACCTGTAGTACTGACAACATTACTGAAATATCCTTGAGTAGGCTTTGCCCATTTATAAATATATCCAATTATCACGTATTTGATGAGATTTAATTTAAATCCAGCAAAAAATAATCCCAAGTGAGTCATCTATTATTCATAATTTAAGATGGATTCAGCCTCCATATCACAACTTTTCCTCCTCCTCCTTTTTCAGACCCGTTGCTTCTACATAAATTAAATCATTCACTACATACATCCAAGTCAGATTTCCTTTTAGAAAGCCATATTTTAGAGAAAACAATTACTTTTAGTCATTGATATATTACCTAAGCTTTCAAAGTCCCCAAAAACAGAAGAAGGCCTCAGATGTTAATTTGAACAAATTTTGCATTTTGATAATAGCTTGCTGTAGGGAAGAGGCTGCAACATCAGACAAGAAAAGGGGGATCATCATCTGATGCACTGTAATTCTTCCAAGGCGCAGCAATGGGTATTTGGGGGCTGTATGCTGGGCGGGGCTGAGCCACCAATGATGCCAATTGCCACCCCCTGACTGTCATGAAGCGTGACAATTAGTCACACTCCCTCCTGGCTCATAAGCAACCCCGATGAACCTCTGAAGTGTCCAGGATCACCAGGGTGAATGGGCATAGCTCAGAGGACTTCTGCTGACATTCGGGGTTCTCCGTGCACTGATCTTAAGGGTTTTATTAAAAGTGCAGTTTGGAAGACTTTGCTTCTCTTTAGAAATCCGTATTTCACTTTACAGCAGTAGCTCTTTCAGACAAAACAGCAATGTGTACAAATAACTTACAAGAAGCCTCGTTACAGTACATTCGCTGCAATGCTGTGAATTAAACTGTAGCACCACAGGAAAACAGAACCACATTTAATTGAGTTAGGGAAGAACAATTTATCAACTGACTTAGAGGATGCGCACATCCAAATGAAGATGAAAACATGACTCATTCCAGAAGCTGCACAAAGCAGAAAGTGCTGTTGATCTATAGCCTACAGTCTGATTGCATTAAATACGTACTTTGCAGTGCGCATTGTGGGATGAAGAGAGCCATCGTACACACGGGCTGCTATTTGCCGGCCGGCAGAGGTGGCAGCAGGCGGTGCGCACGCAGCCACCCCACCGGTCGTGATGCTCTTGCCTCACCTGTGGAGGGGAGGGGGACAAGGACCAAAAAAATAGTGTTTGTTTTCAGTTAAACCCCTCAGTAGATCCCGTCCTCCTCCCTGGGTCTTTCCTCCCTCTTTTCCCTCTTTACTTGCTTGTACTTTGTTCACACATTTCTCATTTTGCTGCTTCTGTGACCTTGTGGCTGCCTAAGCAGCCCCCACGGAGACATCCTTCTGATTTCCTTGCACTTGACGGTGGGGTTTTCTGGACTGAAGACCCAGACTGGCTCGGGCACCAGCCCGCAGCAAGTTAATTAACCCCAGTGCCCCATGTTTTGTCTCTGTGATAACGCTCACCTATGCTGTGTGAGACCGATGGGTTGAGAGGATTTATCACCGTTATTAATTAAACATTGCTACAAATGCCTGACCCTCAAGGAAAAGGATTGCAGCCGTTTCCCTGCAGCCTGTGGCCACTCTGAATAGCACGCAGACACAGAGGGGGGAGAAAGGCAGACGGCCTGCAAGACGGAGGTGGGACCAGCAGGACAACCCCTGCCATGGGGCTGGCTGACCCCGGGAGATGGGGCAAATAAACACAGAAAGCTGCTCCCTTGCCAGTACCTCACTCTATAGTGTCTCTTTACCAATTCATTTCTCTCAGATGAGAGTAATTCTCTCCCTTCCAGACTTCTAGAAGCTTTTCCACAAGTGTCCTTGCCAAATTCTCCATCACCCCTCTGCAGCAGAAGCCCTCCCTTGGCCACCCGCCTGCCCTCCCCATCATCACAAGGGCCCCAAACAGCGCCTCTATTGAGAGCCTGACGCAGTGACTTCAGCAGGCTACTTAAACCCAGGATAGCTTTTAAACATCAGCAGCTGAAGTGAAGCAGGGTTTCTCAGAGGAACATGTGCACAGGGACACATCCTATCCCGCAGCCCGTGGCGCCCAGCCCACCACGTGCTGTAAACCTCGGCACACGGGGCTGTGCACCAGGCGCTGCTGCCACGAGGGATGCACCACCACAGTGCACCACAACTGTTTCACTGGCTCAGATGTAACCCAGACAAGCCCCGTTTTAAACTATACAACCAGGGATATGTGGATTTAATTAACAGTAAATCAGAAGTCAATTAAATAAAGGCAGAAACTATGTGCTTTTCAATGATCCTAAATCAGAGGCAATGACTCATTCTGAGGACTCTAACTGGGGATGTTTAATAGCATGATGGAAAATTAAGCCTTTTTGTACCGGGGTGGAATATTTTGTACCACTGCATTCTTTAGCTGTGGTTACTGAACAATTAACCTGCACCCCTATTATTATTAAGGAGTATTTGCCATTAACTCCAATAAGAGATCATAAGAGGCATGGATAGTGAAGAATAACAGTGAAAAAATGTACTGCTTAGAGACCATACTACCAATATAATATTCAAATTTCTGTCTGAGTCCAATATAAGATAGACAGTTTAAATCATTCAATATAAACAAAGTTGTTTTATTGCTTATTTTGGCTTTGATTTCAGAATCAAGAAGTCTGACGTGCGAATGTCTCTGTTAAAAATCATCTAAAAAAGGTGACCTTCCACTTTGTGACCATTAAGCTCAACTTTATTTATGCAATTTTATTTCATTTGCACCACACTTGACCAGAAACGTTTCTTTTGTACGCTGCCAAGATTACAACCTTCTCATACAAGGGAAAGTAAGAGCTAGGTGGGGAATGTCAAAGCAGCCAGTGATCATTGCTGACACATTGTAATAACGGCCCTTTGGAAGCAATCTTCTAGTCTGCAATTCACAAAATACACTTCTGCAGCTTGCTGGAACAAAGGTTTGCTCTTCTCTTCTTTGTAAACAAAGTATTTTAAAATTACACAGGAGAGGACCCAGCCTTTTATCCACCAGAGTCTACATGCCATCACAAGAAGTCTTTTTTATCATTGGACTCGTTAATTTTACTTGCTTGATTAAAAGCAATTGAAAATCTTTGTGTCCGATTTATGCATTGCCTCAGTTTCTAAGAGTTTCAGGTTAACACTTGGAGTTCAACACTACTCAAGATCCATATGAGAGCCAAACATTTTCAGATGTTTGCAGGCTGAAGTTGTTTATTCCAAATAAATTATCAATAGACATACAAATGTTTATTCAAAATAAAAATTAACAAATCCCATCAGTAATTATATTTCTACCAAATACTTAAAAATTTATGCTGTGTAATGTGGCATTCTGTGCAGTTAAGTGACCTTAAACAAATCTTCAATATTGCTGTTTAAGGTGGCCAGATAATTATTTGATTATTAGTTCATGCAAATGAAGAGATAGCTTTCCTAAAATAGCTGATTTTCAATTTCATCCTTATTTGCACGCTGCATGAAACCATGACATTTCAGAGTTCTCCAGAGTCTGTTACACTGCCTGGCACTATTATATGTTGTTATCTGACTCTTTTTTCTTCTTAACTTATTTCCCAGATCATTTTTTGTTATTACCACAGCTGAATTGGTACATCACCTAAATGCTCTCCATTTCATGCAACACCACGTTAGGAAGTGAGTACAGACAGCCAAGCTGCAGCAGATCTCCTCCCTCCAACAACAGCTGTGGGGGGAAAACAGCAACAGAGTTCTTGTAGAAATAGCAAAACTCCTTGAAATAAACACAGCTGGGAACCTGTCAGAGCAAACACACAAACACACATGTGCCATTCACACCCTTTCCTGCTAGAGAAGCACCAACATCCTGGAGCACAAAAATTTACACCAGTTCTCAATCACAGAGCTTATTTTTAAGTCTTTGTCAGTCTGTCCAGATCTCTCCTGTATGCTGCAGAGCCTTTGAATCCTCTTCTCCCTGGACAAGATGAATAAGCTAGCAAATAAATATATCTGAGTTTTAATTATTGGAACAGCTCCATGAGACCCTCCAGTAAAAAGCACGCTTTCCATATGTATTAGACAGACGCACCCAACAGCAATTCAATGAGCATACAAAATTCACAAATTCTTATGTCCATATTTTTTAAAACTTCTGCCACTTCTTATCATTTGTAATGCAAATAAAAGCTTTCCTCTTGTAATCCGGCCATTTCCCCTCACGGGTTTGTTCACCGATGCCTCTGCCCTACACCCGTGGCATTACCACCTTCCGCGCAGGAGCCTGGCGCCTCTCTGCAGGAGCCTCCGGAGCTGCCTCGTGGGGAAGACGCATGGCCTGTGCACAGCTTGCACAGCCTGTGCAACTCCTCGGAGCCGTCCTCTCTGATTCGCAGCTGCAGATACCACAAAACTCACACTAAGGAAAACAGAAAGCAAGTTCAACAAACTCGTTCTCCTCCCATAACGGCCATATCCATGTGCAAACCTTCCCTGCAAAACTACTGCTGCTGTCTCTGAATGTCAGTGGTGCCACGTGCCAAGCGGTTTCTGAGTAGCTTCAGGAGTGGCAGAAGATGAAGCCGCAGCAGGACTTGGAGATGTTCAGCATCTCAGTGAGGATCTTATTAGCAAGGCACTTACATGTGCAATTACTACAAATTGATCTCGAAGGGCTCTGTCAGTGAATTGAAATCAGTTCACAAAGAAGGCTGGCACAGTCACCCCTGTGCAGGGAAACAGATGCTCAGGAAGGGGATGGAACCTGCCAAAAATTCCCCAGCAAGCCCATGGAAGAGCAAGGAAATCCCTGCCTCCGCACTGGTGTTCTAGCTCGTCACCAGGTTGTCTCAGAGCCCTGACGTCCCATTTGTGAGACAGATACAGTCAGGTAAAAGAAAGGCTCGCGTTTGCTTTTGATGATTCTGAGAATATTACGCTTGAGGAAGCACCAGAAGCACACACTTATCCTCCACTGAACAAGGGTGAGAGAAAAAGCTACAGGAAACTTCCTGTAAAGCCCGCGTAGGCAAGAAGCCCAAGGAAAATGACAGAAACACTGGCAGATAGCACAGGGCAGAGAAAGGAGCATCAAGGGAGAGGCTGTGGGGTTCTAACAGTGCAAACACAAACTTACTTTTCCATACAAGGTCCACAGCACTCTATAGGAAATTCTGCTTGGGAAGTTGCATCTTTTTCTCTGGCTTATTTGTATTTGAATAAGAACTCAAAATCAAATAAAAGCTTCAAGGTCAACAATCTTTTTATAGCAGCAAAAGCCCATGAGAGGAATCCAAGCAATTATTCTTAGCCAAACGAGCAGTCAGTTCAAATAAATGTATTAAAACCTCCAAATTATCAGCAATAAAATCTTATGTCATCTAATAATGACAATAACAATGATAATTACTAGGACAGTGATTTAAAGCTCAGTGTTTTTACAGTACCTAATTTAACAAGTGCAGGTTACTTATTTGTGCTGTTCCAGACTGAAAAAAGCATTTGTCTGGGTTTGTTTGTTTTGGACTCTGAGAGATGAAGACTAGTTGCTGGAAATCATCACGCATGTTCCTTTGGGAAGAGATGCTGACAAAGGCACAATTGTAATGGGCAGAAAGTTTGCAGATGTCAGTCTGCATTTACGAAGAAAATGGAAGAACTAAGAGCGGAGGAGTGGCAGGCTTGTGGAAGCAGAAGTCAGGATTTAGAAACCAGCTTTGTTTTCTGATCAACAGTTGTCCAAGTGCATTCCCTATGTGGAAATCATTCCAATATCTTTTCTGTATCTCTCAACTTAGAGGCAGAAGCCAGGAAGCCTATCTACATGCCAGAAATACTAAGAAATATCTGTTACATCACAGAGAATTCCATGCTACATGCAGTCCTCGCACGGCTCTGAATGCACCAGCAAAGTTGGGCAGGGGGAAGAGGAGGGGAGCCGTGGCTCCAGCCGCAGCTCAGCTCTCGCAGGACTGGGCGCTTCCCAGCCTGATTCCCGTGCATGGGAACGAACCCAGAAGCCACACACCCCGCTGCCGCCCAGCTCCAGCACTCAGCGGTTCCATGGCCACTCACTCGTCCCAGGTGGCAGCAATGAAGCGGCCGCTGCTGCAGCCCCTTGCCTTTGTAACGGGAGAAATGAAACTCATTGAAAGGTGCAGAAATCACCTCTTCCCGTGGGCAAGCAGAGATCAAAGACAGGAGATTTCTTTAGGCCGATCCCGAAAGGTCAGCTTTTTGAAAAATCCAAAAAACACCGTGCCCTCTTTATTAATAGCAGTATTTGCAACCCAAGGCTTCTGGCACAACCCAGTGTTGTTCCACCCATCAGTTTTTCTCAAGTAAATTATTCCACCAACCTTTTGCAGCCAAATGATGAATTAACCAACTGTTAATCCCTTGCCTCATCCCCGGAGAAGCCACGCTGTGCGGAGGAGCGTGTGCTCAGTTTGCCTCCAACTGTTTGGGAAGGGGGAGTACGTGGCAGCTTTTATGTAAGGTTCTAAAATATGAAACAAACCCCCCCAAATGAAGTCATCCCATTCACTTCAGTAGGTTCTAGCTGTGACTTTTTTTCCTTCTGTAATTTAAAATAGCAAAAGGAATGAATGATACTGCATTTTTTTAAGTCTGGGCACAGTGACTCATGCCCAAACTGCTAAAAGCTAGCTCTGATGCCATGTAATTATTACGAATTTCAAATTGCCTGCTTCACCCATGTTTAAATGGGCTAAGCAAAGCAAAATGCAAGTGCCCGTGCACAGCCCTCCCTGCCTCGCCTCAGCCTCCCAGCACGATGTGCATTTGCACAATGAACAGGAGCGCCCATACCTGTCACGGGAGCAGGATGCGGCCTCAGGCTCTGCCCGAGCTCCGCTGCTGCCACGTGGCACATCTCTGAACAGAACCTTGCCTCGCACAGTGGCAGATGCGCTGCAGTGTGCTGGTGACGAGCAGAGGCTGCCTGTTGCCATTTACCTGCCCCACAACGCATTCCAGGTGGCTGCTTATATCCATCACTTGCTTTCCACAGAACAGAAAGTTCCTGATGTGCTCCCGGCTATTTGAGCTGAACTTGCAGGCTCCTGTCCTTCTGAGTACTTCATAATAACAGGAACAGCTCATCCATGCCAGCAGATTCGTTTCTATGAACAGTTTTCACATCATAACAATCTGCAGGACAAGACCTAACCCAGCCAATTTTTCAAAATATAAAGGCTGGAAAATGGAGTGTCTCTCTACCGGCAGATTTCAGTTCTCTTGTCTAAATTGGGACTGGATTCAGACCATACCAGCCTGGGAAGCATTCCCATTTTATGATTTATAAACTAATGGTTTGCTTTTCCCCAGTAAAGCTGAAGAACTGCATAACCTGCAATATCCACAGGGACAGACTTCTCAAAAAAAAAATCTGTATAAATATTTAATAAAGTGTTTGTGTAACTCCACAGCATGTATCTGATTGCAGGAATGAGCAAACTGGCGCACTGCAGCCAAGCCTGGGCCCTGTTTAAGGCTCAGGTTGTCACCTGTGCTTACATATTCGGTATGATGGCTAGACGTCTGCAGTTATTCTTCTGACCGAGGAACCTAATGATCTGCAGTTCCTGTATGGGTACCAAAATAAGACACTGAACAGAAAGAAACTCCTAATTGCTGCCATTTGCCTTTCCTGTTTCAATTGAGGGGGGAAGAAAACAACAGAATAAATTAAGATCTGTGTTTACATTTCTCAAATACTTGTGAGATGCTGGAAGGCCTGGGAGCCTGCAGGTCATTCAGCATCTTCACAAATCCAGCCATGGCTCATTCTGAGAGAGAGCAAACGAGTCGCACATTAACTGTACACGTGGCCAACATTATTATACAGGAAGGAAATTAATCCATCCTAGGGGAATTAATGGGGTGACCGGACTCCCTTCCAAGAGAGTTATAAGCAGGGGTCCCTCACCAAACCATGGTCACTCTCCCTGTGACCAGCACGTGCCGCCCCCTGGATGTGCCCACTCCTGGCTGCCCGCAGCATCGCAGCACTGGGGAAGGTGCTCCAGGGCATTTCACAGCTGCATCCACCCATGAGCAAAAACAGGCGTTGGTGTTTGCTCTGGGGCGGGCTAATGAAGATGTAAACTCAGAAACGTGTGAAATTATTTAATCAGCATCAGTGGGATGTGAGCGGCTAGACCAGCCCTCCCCAGCCACAGGCGGGCGGCAGCGACACTGGTGGCCTTCACCGACCTCAGGCAGGCAAATCGCGGACTGGCTTCCTCCTGCAGCAGGGTTACTGCTGCAAAGAAGCAGGAGCAAAGCAGGGGTGCTCTGTAACGCCTGTTCTGGCGCGGGAGTTTATATCAAATTTCCCTGTGGTAGCACACAGCAGCACACATTCATGAAGGATAACAGACACAGGAGATTTGAAATAAAAAGTTAAATATTGCTGATACTAAAACATAACAAAAACAAGCAGCAACTGAAAAATACAGCTATGAATATCTATATAAAAAAGGAGTTTATAACCAGTTTTCCTCACGCCCAGCGCCGGTACCGCAGAGCCCCGGCAGCCAGCACAGCAGACATCTCGGTGGGAAAACCGGACCCCGTGGGGCTACTTACAGCACACAGAGTTAATGCAGCAAGTCTGTGAGGCTACTGACTCCAGAGATTTCTCAAAGCAGCTACTGCTGGTGATGAAAATGATCTTCCAAGTTACATCAAAACAAAAGCAATCTGAGCATTTCGTGTAAGAAATGGCACTGATGAAATCAACGAATCTGGCTGGGGCAAGCACACTGTTTTCAAACACTGAAGAGAATCAAGACGTCTGTTGACACTAGATCGGTATGTTTGCCTTGACTGCAAACAAATATTTGGCATTTCCCAAAAACAAGCTGGCTGCAGCTTGGCAAAGCCGTGCGGCTTCTGCACAAAGGAGCTGAGGTTTCCCTTCCTTGTTCCGAAGGGTTTCCCAGCGAACGCGTCTGCACGCTGCTGCCTGCACGGCTCAGCCCAGCTGGCGGGACAGCACAGCCCGTTCGTGTGACGTTATTCTCTGAGTAAAAATCCTGCTGCTGGACGCGCGCCTGCTTTTCTGGTGAACCCCAGAAGCCATTCATGTCATCGGCTGCCGAACCTCAAGCTGTGCTGGTGATGTGCTGCAAGAAGCGTGCTGCTGGGCGGGCCGCGCCTGGCGCGGGGACACTGCCTCAGCCGCTCCTCGCTGGTAAGACGGGTGGCAGCGGCCGCTTTTCTGTAATAGTGAGCCAATTAGGGGCAATATAAGGATGCAATGTTTGTGACTGCTAACGAAGTGCAGCTGCACGAAGCGTGTCACACGCACTGCATTCAGAAGCCCACGTCAGAGCTTTTTGGTTTCGTTATATGTGCAATGCCTGGTCACTGACACGTGCAAAGAAAGGCAGTGTTTCAGTTTCTAAACCAACAGAAATACGTAGTTCCCACAAGCACAGGGACAACTAGGGCTTTCATCATGAACCACACCATACGTTCCACATTTTTATTTGTAAATGGGTGCAGCACGCGGGGGCCAGCAGAGCAGCAGACCCCACAGCAGAGCACCAGCCTCACCCGTACTTCCCAGTGCCAGGTTTCCAGCCGGGCCCAGGGGACTCTGTGTGATGCAGCAGCCCTGGCTTCTGCTAGGAAGAAAACTGCCCGCACCAGCAGCGGCCATTGTGCTCTGCAGTTAAAAATTTATCTCAGGCATCGTTTGGGAAGCACAAAGCATGTGCAGAGGAGCATCAGAGCCGCTCCTGCAAGCAGGGCCAGCACCAGAGCGAGAGGTGCGAAGGCTCACGGTGCTTGCACCAAGCAGAAACATTCCCTGAGGGGTCACTGGCACAACAAGCGCTGGCCACAGACTGATGGGTTATTGACCCGTTACACTTAGAAGACACCACTGACATTAATCCTGGAGCACATTTTCAATGGCTGTGGTATGACACATACAGGCCAGTAAGTATGAATAGCATCAGTACTGGAAGCAGCATACGTTAGGATTTTTTCTGAATGCTCAAATTACTACTTGATAACAGGGAAAAAATAATTTCCATTTGGCAGCATTATAACGAATACAACTAATAACCACTGGGATAACAATCTGCTTGGGGCAATAGGTACAGAGCTTCAGAAACAAAGACAGAAAACTTTGAATGGCATCCAAGATTCGGGAAAGACAGTGACTTCCAGCGGTCCTCAGCTCGGAGGACCATTTCCTTTGCTTTTCCATTGCTGAATACTTTCTTCACATTATAGGCCTTTTTGAGCTAATCATTTGGTTTCAGCATTTTTGCACACTGGCTGCCAAAAATAGATTGCTATGAAAATGAGCTGCTGTATATGTATGAGCTGGTGTAAAACTGCACATTTTGGTGGTCAGTGCAAAATGGGAAAAAATGAAGAGCCAGAGCAGACAAGGCATCAGGCCAGCATCAACCTCTGCTTATGGGAAGGCTCCAGCATGTGGGAAGGAGGTGCAGCAGAGGGCAGGGGGATATCTGGCCATTTAAGAGGTCTCACCTTGATTTTTTTCAGACTGTTTGAACTGTGGAGCTCAATATCCTCTCTGAAATATTTGTTTCTATAGGTTTTCATGCCACACGTACTTGCAATCCTTTTCTGAGTCCTGAGTATTATGGTCTCAACGTGGCAGGAAATTCAGTTATTTGATTACAGGCTGTTTCTAATTAACCTGGAACTCTGATATTCTCAATGTGATCAAGGTCTCAGGTCCGTATTGGAAAAAGCTCAATCTCTTCACTTTAAATATAGCTTTGGTAGTGACTTTCCTATTGCCAATTAGAATATGCACACACATTTGCTTTTGCAATTCAAGACAATGAACACAGAAGTTCACCCTCTGCTTCTGGCAGTTTGCCATATTTCCCTACAGCTAATAACATTCTGTCTAGAAACAACCAAGATGATAATTTGCACCCATCAACCTCGTGTAACATAATGTGCCAGCTATTTAGTAATGGAAAATTTATCACTCAACAAGAGTCAAGGATCTTGTACCAAGCAATACTCCTGCTTCCCAATTCCTGTCATTTCTCTTGTTCTATACAATTTGCCAAAACATCTCACTCCCTGGTCTCCCCAAAGATTTAAGACCAACATTTTCCCTGAAGCCTGAAATAGCACAAAAGTAGAAACACAAAAAGTCTCCTTCCAAATAGATGCATTATGTTAGTCATAGACAACCAGCCATAAATTTATCTATAAAAGCTAGCCATGCAAAGTGTAGCAGAATCCTCAGATGTCAGCAATACGTACAAATGAGTATCAATATTGATTGTGGACACCAGAGCAGTCATCCCCTGCCGCCGACACCAGCACCTGCGCCAGGTGGAGCGGGAGGGAACCGGGAGGGCTCGCTGCCTCTGCGGGGCTCTGGCCACTTGTTGTGCGAGTGGTGCAGATGACCAGGAAATAAATGTAGGAAATTCATCATCATAATGAATGACCGTGAATCCAATTCCTTTTCATAAAATGTTATAATTGGAGTAATTAACTACCCAGTCGTTCAGTTACATACCATTGCTATTACACACAATCCATCACAATTTCCAGTGGTAACAGCACATTAAACACATCCTCAGCTAAGAAATTCAGTAGCCCAGCACACCAATGAGGTACAAGCCTAGCTGATTACACTTTAAATCTCTTCAGGAAAATGCGAGGTGGAGAGAGCTGTGCAGGCCCCGGCCGGGCACCGTCCCCAGCACACACAGAGCTGCCCCGGGGCGGCTGTGCCGGCAGGGACGGCACCCAGGGCGTGAAGGATGCCACCATGCATGACTGCAAATACAGCCTACGTATTGAATAATAAACCTTGCCATCACAACAGAGGGCTAATAGGTTCGCTTTAATGGATAGCACATTTCTGTGCTGCTCTGTATCAATACAGATGTATTGCTCCAGGCAAGATGAGCAATTAAGCTGTAATGAGCTGCTTCCTCTGCACACACAAACCCAACCCTGAATCTCCTAAATTAAACTGTAATGAACGAGCCGAGCCGAGAGGGGCCAGCCCGGGTCTCTGCTGGGTGTAAACCTGCTCCTGCTTCTCCTTCATTGCTGGGGGACACAGTGATGGGCAGAGGGCGCAGAGGTAGGCAAGAAGGAGGGCTGGGGGCTGTGCGGCACTGGTGTGAACGAACCCCACATCCTTCCCCAGGACCCAGGGAGGTCACAGCAGGGACCACCACTTCCCCGACACAGCGGCACAGGCAGCAGCACGGCAAGCCCAGCAGAGCTCTGCAAGGGATTTCTCCTTCAGGTAGTGACAAGAAGGTCAATGGCTCTTCTGCCTTACAGAGGAGAATGTCACAGCTGCTCTTTTATATCGCCACAAATTCTCTGTCGTCTGTCCTTCCTAAAGAGGGGAACCTGGTCATACAACCAGCTGCTGCCACACTCAAAACTCCTCCACAGCCATAAAACCGAGCTTCGCAGCTCATTCTCTGCCCTAATCCTATGTATTACTTCCCTTTCCACAGAATCTTAAAAAAATATATTCTGATGAAAGTATCAGCTTGGGAGAGAGGCTTTAAACATCCCAGGCTCACAAATAGCTGGTTTGTTTTCCATAGCATCTCATTGCCCCTCAACAGGAGAAGTTCAACCCAATGAAATATCCAGGGGGCAGAGAGAACAAAGAAGCAGGAGCGAGAAGAAGGTTGCATAAAGGCACACGCAATACAATTACAGGATCGCCAGGAATAAGAAAAGGGCTGGTCGTTGCAGACAAATAAGATTAACACAGCAAGACACTGGATAATTAAAACAGTTGTCTTTATGCAAAATTCAGCAGATATTCCCAAATGTCAATGCCAGACAAATTGCACCATCTGGTCAGACAGAGAGAGTCTTTTAACAAGAACTTTGTAGGCTGGAGGTTCTCACCCACAAAAACAGGTCACGCTAGTACACTATGATTTTCCAAATCGAGGGCAATCTACTTTTCCTCTCCTCTCCTACTTCATCCCAACTTTGAAAAACACAAATGGTGCATCCTCAAAGGAACACCATTCAGAAAAAAGGAGCCAATCTCAATTCTCTCCTTCTTTACAATGATAGTTCCCTATTTTTCCTTGGTTACAGGTGTAAACGTTATTGTTAAAAGACCATTTGTCCCCTCAGGAAGCAAGCTAAATAATTATAATAATATAATAAATATATAATATGAATATTATATAATAAATATTTTGCATGTTATCATAATATATACTCCATAATAACACGTTATTATTTATAGGTTTTACCCTGCTGCCTCCCCAGCAGCATCATTCCCACATGCAGTCAGTAGCAGCCAGATTTTCCAAACAGACTTCAGGGTGTTTCCAGCACTTCTAGGGAAGAGCTGGGGAGTTTGGCTTGGGAAACCTTTTACCATTTTGCATTTTTTTCATTGGTTTAACAAGGGGCAAGTCAGACTGTCGCAGGCACTGGGGCAGACCTGCACCTTTTTACATTACCCTGGCATACAGCCGGTCTGATCGTCTGCTCCACAGGTGCAAACTGCAAACAAGGCATGCACTGAACAAGGCACACACTGAACAAGGCACACACTGAACAAGGCACACACTGAACATCGTCATTACAGGGGACTCCGCATGTCCCCAGGTGCTGGGCACTCCCACACTACTGGCACTGGGGTTGGAAGCACTTTCGGCACTACCTGTGTAACTCTTCATGAATTTCACAAGCCACATCTGCAAAATGAGTCTGGAAACCACAGGGAGCCTCTCCTATAAGACCAGATATGAGAGCTGTTTCAAGAAATGCAGAGGTAATCTTCTCTTTTATCTTAACACACCTGGACCAGCTGTTGATGCAAAAACCCACCAGCCCCATCGAACATCTGTACGTTGGCCATTACTTTGGCATGCCTACACATAGCTCAGCAAAGTCAGCCGAACAGTGGGAAGCCTGCAACACTTACCTGGGACGTTGCTAGTGCCAGAATGTCTCCTGACAGTTGTTCATAGGTGGCTGTATCTTCAAAACTCACTTTGAAGAGCCTGTGAACTAACGCTACATAATAATCTCAAAGACTGAATGCCAGGAACACTGCAACAAAAAGGAATAGATTTATATCCAGGGAGAAGCTCTCCTATGTCAGTATGGGTTCAGGAATGTAATGGTTTTAATTACTATTTTATACGTAGTACTAATTCCCTTGATTGTGGTGTGAAATCAAAACACCTGTTGAAGACCTTTTTCCTCTCTAAAAAAAGCCCTCAAAGAAAATAAATATTCATGCACATCTGCCCATTTGAAATGAAAGGAGAATGAATCAATAATTTTCATAGCTTAGTAACCTCCCGCCAAGTGGCCTGTTATTTAGATTTTATACTGAGTTTGCCTTTATGAAATTCTGTTTAATACAAGTTTAAAAGTCAGACGAGCATAGTACACTAAATCAAAGCTGTTTTCTATGCTATATCACACGGCAAAATATCCATCTGTTCTCTTCACACCACATTGCGAACTGGTATTTTAACATTCATGGCATAAAGTTATTTTGAGATATCCAGGGTACAGACACAGCAGTGCTGTACCCATTAAGACACCTGTATATATCCTCATCTCTATGCTCTGAATAATTTACTGCGCGTTGGAGGCCAAGCCCGTGCTCTGCACTGGCCAACAGGAAAGAATCTGCTACTCATTAGAAGTACAATGGGAAAGACATTCAGACACGGAAACGAGATCTGCATCATATAATGTAGATGGCCCCGTTTCTCCTGGTGTGCATCAAGATGTAGGGTGCAGAGAAGTGATATTTGAAGAGGCATTGGACAAGGGAGCAGAGACTACACATATTTCCAGGCACTGGGGAGATGACACTCGCCAAAACTGGGGAGAGTACAGCCCTCGCTGGGGAGGCTCTGGGGAACGAGAGTGCATTCAGATGAACGTGGATTTGTACTGCAAATGTAGCCTCTCTGCCACAATCAGTCTTGTAATGGAAACCTGCACACAGTGCTGTGGATGAGAAGGAATAATCAGAATGGAAATGCCACATCTGGCTTTTTTTCTGCTCGTGGTATTTGCAGCAGCTCATGTTCTCCATCCGTCTCAAAACCTCTGTTAGGGCAGAAGAGGCTGAACACTCACGTGTCCAAACTGCCAGAGTCTTCCAGGAATTCAACGGGAATAGGGTAAGGGGGCTAATAGGTTAATAGCAAACACTAACCAAACAGTAACCACATAATAACTAATTGGAGATTTCCTGCAGACAAGCAAAATATAAAAGCAGCAGAGGACAGAGCCCATGAAATCGGGAGGACCTGCAGGTTCCCAGGGGAAGCCAACTCCATGTCACCACCTCTGTCAGATCTCCTGGCCACGCATCCCCGCAAAATGTTGCTGAAAGCCAGCGGTCTGCCAGCACCCCGGGGCTGAGGCAGGGTGGTGATTTCAGGCAGTCATTTATGAGTAGAGTAATAGATGTAATATCCAGGGCTTCACCAAGCAGAAACTCCATCTTGACCCGAAGTTTGTACCCAGGTACACTGGAAAGAGTCAGCAGTTTCACAATCAGGTTTATGAAAACAATAGCATGGGTATATATATATATATGTATGTATGTATGTATGTATGTATATTATATATACATGCACAGACATATATCTCTCTGGAAAAGGAAAGTCAATCTCATTCAGAACCATAATGCCAGACATAAATTTATGAAGATGAATAAAGCTACTCCACTCGCCTTTGATACCTGGAGGTTGAAAACTCAGGTGATCTTACTTCCCCCTGGCATCAGTGTTCCATTTCTCCTTTAAGTTCTCTACAATAATTCATATCTCAGTGTCACATTGATCAAACCAGCCTTTGAGATCCTACTCCTCTGTCTACATCTTCTCTTATAATCAGTTCCTAAGGCCATGGGGAGGTAAGGTTTCTGGCAGGAAAGATAAAAACTATTTATTGGACTGACCTTTTTGATTACTATGTGGAGTTAGGTATAAAATCATTTTTATTATGTGAATATAATGACTTGCACAACAACAAAAGGGCATTTCAATTTTTTATCAAAATCTTTACTGAGAGCATAATCCCCCGAGGCAAACTCCTTCTGGGACACGCCAAGCAGCCAGCAGTGTATAAATATCTTACAACTCCAGTGTGAACCAAGGAGCGATTCAAGAATCAGCTGGGCCCGTTTGAAGGAGCCACTCACTGCCTGCCCCGGGCTATGGAGAGCGGTGGCAGGCAGGGCCCTGGGCTGCGGGTGAATTAGGGAGGCAGCCCCATTTTAAGGGACCTCAGTTCAAGTGATGCGCTGAGCGCTGCAGCTCCGCTGGTGCCACTGGTCCTTGCCAGCATCTGCCCCTCCCCGGCAAAAACAGCTGTGTGCAAGAGTTCTGCACGGCTTCACAGCACAGCCAAAAAGTAACCAAACATGTCGTCATCTACACCTCCACTGGGCTTCAGGGTCCAAAGTCTTTCATTTGAGTCTAATTAAGTAGAAATTAGTTAGATCACAGTAGCCTCTGGCTGTGTATTAGGCTCCAAAAATACAATAGTGACCTTCCAATTTTTCCACAGGACTCACGAATCCTGCTTCCCAGTGTATCAGATACACGGATCCCCTCTATGGAAACCAAACTATACATGTACAAGACACAATTATGCAGGGCATTTCTTAATCCAATACACATGAAAGTTTGCATAAGCTTAAAAAAAAAAAAAACACATTTTAAGTCGCTCATTGAATTAATGAGTGCTCCTGTGCCTATTAACAGTACTCTGGCTGTATTCTCCATAGGAGGAGAGAGTGTATCACTGAGGGAACACGGGGGCAGCCACGGCCAGCGGTGGCCGACAGCGTGATGCCCGCACACCGCTAAGCTCTGGGCGTTCTGAGCTGTGAAACACAGGCATGCAGCAGGCCTGTATCGCATCACCCTGTTGCAGATGCAGGCACTGTGTGCATCTTCCACAGCATTTCCCTTCCACACTGAACCCAGAGCAAAGCTCCAAGAGCACCAGTCTGTGATGCTGTTTTACTCTGGAAATATTGGGCAATTACTCAGAGGAGTGCATAGCTGGTGTCATGGTCCCCAAACACAGTGCTGTTCTATGTAGCAATAACGATTAAAAAAAAAGTGTTATTACCTTGAAAGTATCCCAAACTGCCCATCTTCTATCACATGGGCTGCACTTACAGCAAACTGAAAGGGAGAAAAGAAAGTGTCCAAAGCACTTCTGCTGCAAACTTCCCCTGATGCCACCATCCCTGTGCAGGAGTGCCAAAGACAAATTCCCCAATGACAAAGTATGGAGCTGTTTTTCTGCAGACCTTCCCAGGCTGTGGAGAGCATCCTTGTAGGGGAGAGAAGAATTGATTTGTACACTCCATCAAACTTTACTTTAGGAAAAATAATCTCTGAGCTCCCACCAAGCCACATGAAATCTCTCCATTTGTGTCCAATGAGTGACACACTTCACTAACAAAGACCACCACCTAAAAGCATCATCTGGCCAGAAACACCACCGATTACACACCAAGACCCAGCTCCCGACAGGCAATCCCCCAAACCAAGCCTTCCAGCAGGCTGGAGCAATGCTTTGTCTCTGCGGCTTCGTAACACGCAGCAGACCTATCCTCACTATTTAAAAGTTGGTCAGAATTAAAGCTTCTGGACCGAGACCCCACAGAGGGGGCTGAATCATACCGAGGCAGGCTGAATCCTCCAAGAAACCAGAAAACTCTTTGTCTGTCTGAGGCTTCGTTACCTGCACTTTTGATGCATCGTGATTGTGTGAATGCAAATGTACAGACCTAGCTATGTAAGGCTTTAAAAAGTGAAAACATATGAAGACAAAAGGGACCATTTAATGACATTTTAAGGCAGAGCATGTCAGAAATTCCAGACTGCAACAAGGAAAGGAGGAACATCCTTCGAGAGGAGGCCATGAAGTCAGCTCTGCCAGGCAGTGTTTTGCCATCTCCGTACCTGCCGGCCCCTTCCTGCCTTTCCCCTTCAGCGTGTCGGGAGAAGGAGAGGGGCCGGGCGAGACCCTGCTCCCGCTCCCAGCATCGCCCCGGCCCCGCCTGCGCACCCCAGCCCCACGGGGCTGTGCACGGTCGCTGCACATGGCTGGGCGGCATGGGAGGGAGGTGAGGTCTTTTTGTTTCATTTGCTATCATTTGATCTAATGGTAGATGCGTACCCTGTCAGGAAAGAACTTTCACCACGGAAAGCGATGGGGCTGGGTATACACCCCGACCAGCGAAGCGCCGTGCCGAGCCGCCCAGCAGAGCAGGCAGGGCTTCGGGCAGAGCACGCGCGAGCTCAAGGCCGGGCGCAGCCACTTAGTGGTTATTATAAGCTTCTTTTTATTACTGCTTCAATAACTATAAACTTCATTTGGTAACATCCATTATATTAATATAAGCACCCTCGGTTTACTCATTATAATTAAAGCAACTCCTAAACAACTAACTTAAGATGAAAATGCCTTTCTTATCCCAAGTAAAGCAAAGCTTATTTTTTACCTCTCCCTAGGCATTTGGTCACTTTATTAAGTGATAGCAACGTACACAAGTCTAATTACGAAAGCAGCAGTTTGGAGAGGCACAGCTTTTCAGTGAGTGCCAGTTGAAAACACACCGAGCAAATAGAGCCAACAGAGCCTTCACTTTTGTAAGAGCATTTTGCAGCTTGCACTGGCTAAACCACCAGGAAAGCTGCAAAATGGGTGTTTCGGGTAGGCTGGCCTCTGTCATTGGCCATGGAGGATTTTAACTGAGAGCAGAGTTTGACCCCATCATTACTTAGATCATGTTCATGTTAAGAGAGTCTTTCCATTCCCTCCCTAGGGCACGCTTTGGGACCAATTTATTATCTTTTTTCAGAAGAACTATTATGAGGAAAGCAAAAAGCACAGGTGGAAGTTGCTGTCTGCAAACCAAGCAAGGGTTAGCCAAGCTTTAGGACCATTTTCACAACTGCCAGTAATTCCTCAGCTCATCTCCGTCTTGCTTCGCCCTGCTCTGGCACTGGGATTATCGCCTTTTTTAAACCAGTTTTGCTGGCAGCAGAGCGCCCACTCGCCTGCCTCCAACCAAACCAGACGGCTGGGGCACAACTGCCTTTGCCCGAGAGGCTGAAGGAAGGCTGACAGAGCAAGAAACCCTGCAGCTGCAGGTGTAAGAGCTGCTTCGCTTTGCCTCTCGGGAGGGGAAACCAATGCCACCTCCTGCAAGCCACAGTCCAATGCGGCCAACTGCTCACTACCCAGGTTTCTTCCAAATCCACAGAGCTGCAGGTACCGAGCAGCTGGTGGGAGCTGAGCCGCACAGCAGGCTCCAGGATGCCCGGGTCTGCTGAGACCAGCAAGAACGACACGTGGGCACGTGCTCACCTGGATGTCTCCCCGCTCCTGCCTTCTTCAGGCTCCCGTTCCCAGAGAATTCAAGTACCTGGAGAAAGATGAGGCGTTCAGTAATTAGTCCTCCGGCAGCCCTGTTGGGTTTCATTCCAAATAGCTTTTTGATTCCTTAATGCCCAAAAAAGGGAGAGGGAAAAATAAATAAGTAAACAAATAAACCAGAAAACCAAGCATCATGAGGACTTCTATGTCCCAGCCTAAATAAGCCCACAGGGTTACAAGCAGTGCCTGAACCTAGCAGCTCTCCAGCCTAGGGCAGGGAAAGAGAGGCGTGAAAAACCTTTCTTATAGCACATCGATGGCAGAAATGGGAGCAGCTTTTAGCTTCAGTCTGGTTTTTCAAGGCACCACGTGCCTCTGGAGCATGGAGTCTCGCCTTGCCACTGCATCGCCAGGCACGTGAGTGGGACTGCCAAGCTGCTGAGCCAGTTTTCTGGATTTACTACAGAAGCAGTGCTTTGAAAACTTCATCCCTGCTGTGGGCATGATCAGGGCATAATTAGGACTTAGTGAAGCCTGCAGCCTTTCTGCTCTTTCTTGCTTTGCTTTTCATGAAAGAGAGAACACAGGAGCAGCATGCCAAACCCTTCTCCTTGGCTCTAGTTATCACCTTGCTAACTACTCTGTGGTTCCTGAATCAGGCTGCAGGAGAAGCCTCTCTTTGCACCATTTTTTTCTGTTCTTGCTCCCACATCCTCCCACACCCCTCCCGGAGCACGGCAACGCTCCCTAGCAGGCCACCGATGAACATCACCACCTTTTCACTTTTGAACACAATTATCAGCAAATGGTCCTCTGCGACCATTTGAAAGCATTTTCAAAACTTACTTTTGAACAAGATCTATGAAGCGCTGGGACGCGGGGCTCGTGGGGCGGTTTGGCTGCACGCTCTGGGCAGTTGTAACGAGCTGCAGCCGACCGACCATCCCAGCAAAGCGCAATCCTGCTCGCACTGACTGCTGCACTCATTCTGTCTCCCAGGAATGCTCACAAGACGCGGGGTTGCCACGTGCCCACACAAAACAAAGGAAAAAGCCTCTCGGCACCGCTCCCTCGCCTTCCCACCCCGCCGCTCGCGGCCATCTCTCGGGGAACCCCAGCAGCACATCTGCTGCTTATCACCAGTTAACGTCCTGTAGGGATCCTGTTGGGCCCACAGTCCCTGAATGTAAAGTGATTGTAAACATGGATTATTAGTATTTCCTAACCCTAAACTCTACATATACACAGCTTGAGGTTGCTGCCGCATGCAAATCGGTAAAGGGGTCAGGGACCAGAAAGTTTTCTCTCCCATGGTAGGAGACACCAAAGGACACATCCAATGCCGCAGGAACAGTAAGCAGCACACCCTGTGCAGTGGTAGCCGTTATTTATTGTTATTATTTGTATTTGACTAGAGGCGAACACGGACAAGACATACAGCTGGGGACAAGGATGGCATTGTACTTGGTACATGCCATCATTAATGGATTGGCTGGCAAGGCATTGAAAAACAATTCATCAATAATCCCCATCACCATCATCCTTGGCCAGCTATAATGACTATATTACTATAGCATAAAGAGCAATACCATCAATGCATGATATATGAAGTACAGAATGTGTTTTCCTAAACATCTGCGAGGCAGGCAAACAACAAATTAACTCGTTGTAATTAAGTCTGATAACGCGATGATTTAAGCACGACCTTTTTTTTGCCCTTTTTACAAAGTCTACCATCACTCATTAATGTTAATAAAGCAGTTGAGTCCTTTACTAAATAGATGTCCATCAACGCTACACTGGTAAATTGCTACACAGATAGTTTTAATTAGTGTCTAGCAGGGCAGGGCACACAAGGTTTCGGCTACATAGCAAAGAAGAGTTCAGTCATAGCATTAAGAATTGTACCAATATTGGAGGCAACATTAGAGCTTCATCAGTTTGTGACCCAAATCCAGGCCAGCTGGGGGAATCCAAACTCTGTCTACATGGACAATGGCTGTACGAGGTTGTTTCTGTTGTCATTCCAGAGCCAATTCTGCCCCATGTGGGAGGACCTGAGCATGGACACGGGCTGATGCCCGGTCGCTTCCCGCCAGCGCCTGCAGGACCTGTCCCCAGAGCCAGCCCATTCCTGCAGCCCCATGGAGCTGGGAGGTGCCAGAGAAACCAGGGCACGCTTGGTGCAGTGCAGGCTGCAGCACGGAGCAGTCGCGTTGCTCCAGCTGCTGGGCACCTCCCCGGAGCCCCGCCGTGGCACGGGGAGCGATGCGCTGGAGGTGGGTGACAGAGAGGAGGAGGCTGGAAAATCAAGCTCACGGCTTGGAGAGGCAGGGGTGGGAATGGCCGGGGTAGCCCTCTGCAGGCGTCCGAAGACAAGTCAGAAGGAGAGAAGGGGAGAGGGAGAGCAGCAGCTCAGAGCAATGAGACGTAATTACGGGAGAGGAACAGCGTGAGGTTCTTGGAGGTGGCACCTCACGTGGTCCATCAAGTGGCCAAGTAGAGCTGAAACCGACCCTGGGCAAACGTTGCTCCTCAGATTCAAAAGAAAAAGCCTTTGCAGGAATTTTTACTTATTTATTTATTCTGTTAAACACACGGGACATGGTTTAAACATGCTGCAGGGCATCATAAGAACAGCACAAGAACTACCCAGATGCTTCCTTCCAGGAGCAGCCATTTGCCACCCCACTCTGCCTGGGGACCGAGACCACGAGGAGTGAGCAAGCAACCCAGCAACCCAGCACACCCGCAGGAGCCATGAGACCACCCAGAAATGGTCTGAAATACCTGAAATTACACCAGCAATGCACCACTTTACCGCACAGCTGGGTCTTGCTGCTCCTCGCTCCCATTCTCAGCCATAGGATGACACTTGTAAGCATAACAAATCGCAGAACTCCCTTGCCTTCTCTGCTGCTGACTTGTTCATTTTTTACCGGAGAAGGAGGGAAATGGAGGTGGCAACATCAACAGCACAAACCTGGCACCAAACCCACCCATGCACTGCCCGGCCAGCATGCGGGGCTGGACCTGCAGGTGCTTCAGAGCAGGAATTAGGCAACAAGTCTGCCCCAGAACAACAACAAAATTAATTGCACTCAAAATGGGAAGAGAGGAGTTCTCTAGGAATTAAATAGGGTCACAACCTCAGGTGTAAAACATAAACAACTTCAAAAAAGGGTGCTTTGAAGTATAAACCTAAATATATCTGACTTATTTGTAATTATTAAAATTATAAATGCAATTATATTTATTTTACAGTGTTTATGTAAACAACACCTTACCCTAGAGGGCTGCTTTGGGGTATGAGCAAGCCAACTTGTATTATCCTGCATTTTAAAATGGCAACAAGTGATGGCTTTGTAGTTCCCAGAGCTGAAACATGAAGGCGGTGAGGAGCTCACTGCTGTGCCAGGACCCCAGTAGCGAAGCAGGGACCCAGCTGCCCCCGCGGGACCAAGCCCCCAGCCCCAGGAGCTGCCCCCACAGGACCAAGCCCCCAGCCCCAGGAGCTGTCCCACAGGGCCAGGCGCAGCCTCTGCTCCACGGGATGCTGGCGTTCGGGCTTCATTGCAGCAGATTTCCAGCAGCGACAGCAAAGACCCCAAAGCAGCCTATCTTTGAGACAGCCAGGTGCTAAGAGGGGAAATGCACACGGTGTCACCGCAGTTCGGTCAGCGAGCTAAGCGCTGGGGAAGGATCCCGGTGAGCCATCAGCAGGAAGAATAAGTATTACCCACCCCTATAGGCATGACCAATAAACACATTTATCAGTTTAGAAATGCTGAATGAGTTCATTTCTCTCACAGAATATTTCTCCAGATAAATATAAGGGAATTGAAAGCTTTTCATCTTTGCCACTTGTTAGGGATCTGGATTAAAAAAAATAAAAATAAAAATAAAAACCCCGAGGTCTCTGCAGGGTTTTATTAAGGTTTGCTCACCATAGGAAAATGCATACGCAGCCCTTTGCTTACAGGTTCTTAATACACCTCCTGAATATGATTGTTCATTATTACTAGAGTCAAAATAATCTACAAAAAGAGTGCTGTGGGTGCAGACACCAGTACAGGTAAAATATCTCAGTTCTTACTGAGACAGTCCTGTGACCTGTCCTCAGGCACAGTCCTTGCTCTGGCAAATACATAGTGTTAGTATAGCTGTTAACAATACAGCATAACTGTCACTGATACAACTATTTACGATGCTCAGCCCCAAATTCCCCCCTCCCCTCCCTTTGCTGGGCTGACCATGCCCTCACCAGAGGAACGCTAAGGGCAGGGCAAGCACCGCTCTGCTTGGCTCCACATGTCTGGTTTCGCAGCCCCCTCACACCACAGCCGCACTAACGCTCACTTTGCTCTCACTTTAGGGACAAAACAAGCAAGCGGGTTGGATCTGCTCAGACGCTGAGCACACGACCGCCGCTTTGGTCCTGCCCCTCGAGGGAGCTGGGACGGTGCCTGTCACACGCAGCACGGCGTGACACCAAAACCTCCGTAGTGCCTGGACATGCGTGAGCTGCAGGCTCCTGCAGAAAAGGGGCCGTGAGGGGCTCTCACCCGACGGGGAGCTGTGCCCACGCTCACCCACAGCCTTGTGCCCGCAGCTCTGTGCAGGGCGCCTGCAGCCGGCGTCTCGCATCTTCTGGACATGGGTTTTCTTCCACAGGGGCAGGACGGGAGGTCATTGCTCCAGCACAGGAACCGTGGAGGACCCATGGAAAGCATGTTTCCTCCCTCTCTTACATTTCAATTGTATCTTTGCCTTCCTTAAAATTGTGATATGGATGCTAGCCAAGTTCTTGGTACCGTACTGAACTGGCTTTGTAATCCACAACATCCACTAGGTCAAGCAGATTGTCTCAGTGCATCTTTATTCTCTGCCTTATAAATGATGGATTTCATCCTTCTCTAATACAGCAGGGAAAACTCAAGTTTCACCTGTATGAGATTCATAAATGATGCATCAATGAGGTTCATGATTCACTTCTACACGCTTTTTACATACCTATCCATCACCTCCAGCACTGCCAGACACAGAAGCCATACATACATGCATACATATGTACATGCATACACACATACATGCATACAGCCTCCCCAGGGAGGCCTCTGAAGGTCGGGCAGCAAAAACCACACAGCAGCTTTGCCCTGGGAGCTGGATCTTCCTGTAGAGCCGCACCACAGAACACTGAGCAGGGAGCAGAGCAAAAGCACGATTTTCCAAAGGAGCCTGAGCGCATGATGCACCCGAGCAGGGCTCCCATCCTCAGCTTCCCTCACTTCCCAGCCCTGTGCTTAGAAGGGGCTGCCCCAAAGCTCTGGCCCCAGCTCACCCCATACAGATGTTGCCAGCCCAGGCATTCGGGGCTAATGGGCAACAGCCGTGACAGCTGCCTGGTAAATGATTCCACTTTTACATCGGTAACATGTGAAGGGTATGTGTGGCTTACGGTTCAAGTCTGCGTTGAGCTTTCTTCTCTCTTGCTACCCTCCTGGAGAATCATAAAGGCAAGATGCTGTCACAGTGCATTTCAGCCTGGAACTCATTTGCTCATATGACCAGCTTCCATTTTACGTGCAAATCTAGACAAAACACTGCATGAAAGGGAAGACCTGTAAACACTAAATTCCACTCTCAATTGAAAGGCTGCAGAGAAAAGCATGTGGTCCTACAATGAGGCACAGCTTCAAATGCATTCACATAGGCAAGTTAAACCATTGCAAACAGTGCTAGTAAGTCAGCACATTCTTCGAGTTACTTAAGCACACAGGTTTTTAAAACTAAACCCAGATAACTGAAACAGCTTTACCCATGCTACCGGGAACCACTCCCAGGGTCCGACCGGGCCATGTCACCAAACCATCACTGTTACCACCACCTGCAGCGGGGCACCTGAACAGCCACGCTGGCCCGCGGCAGGAGGGGAGGGATGCTCGCAGCGCCCCGCGGCCCAGCCACCACTCTGGGTGCTCGATGCTTTATGAAACAGGGGCCCAAGTAATCCAGGTCTGCAGAAAAGATAGGCCCACGTAGTTATCTGTCCTTTGCACTGCCAGGCAATGTATATTAAAATGTTTGAACAGAGAATATGGCAATAAGTCCAGTTTCAATTTAGTTTTTGCCTTCTGGAAAGTATAAGAAATAGAAGTGAATACAATAACCAAAAAAAGATAAAAATTCTCATCTTCGTTCTTTTAAATTGAAGTTTACCTAAGTTACACAAATGCTGCATTTTAGCAGCACCTTTTACACCTCAAAGGGTTTCTATGTTTATATTAAAACCTTGATCAGTGGAATTTATTATCTAACTAATTCCATTTGCAGGAACAAACCCGACATACAGCAGTCTGCATTTCAGTGAGTTTTTCTTTATAGAATGTTTTCTGCTTGGCAGCAGGGAGGAAGGGAAAGCATCAGTCACCGAGCCCTGTAGTTTGTTTTATCACATCCCGGAGCTTTGATGGAGTGCGGTCTGGTAACATGCTGCTCCCTGCGTCCCGCCCTGAGAAACACAATTGCTGAAATTACAGAGCCTGCAGCGTCCAGCGCTGTCCTCGCACACAGCCGGACCCGCGCGGCAGGGAACTGCAGCCAGCTGGTGCAGCAGCTGGGGCTTTGCAGCTCACACAAAATAACCGTGGCTACGCGTGGTCCCCGACTGCCACAGCTTCCCGGGAGCAGTGCTCAGACCTCTCGCAGCAGGAACGTCCTGATCCTTCGGAAAATAAGGGTCATTTGAACAGGGGCATGTTGAAAGAAGAAACAAAGCGTGTCTTGGCTTTCTGACAAAAATCAATTCCTTGAGAGACCTCAGAACGCACCGAGCGGCATCGCGGTTTTTCCATCTCTCCCAAACCCTTGGAGGTGGGAGCAACTCAGCACCCCTACCTCAGCACCCTTAGCATGTGTCCTCTGGCAAACAGGCTGCAAGCAGCCCACTTCTGTCCAGTCCTTCACAGACGTGTCAGGGATGATCTCAGGCAGCTGCAGCTTGGATGCTGAGGTGGGCAGGAGGATACAAAACCAAACTGCCGGAATTGACAGGGAGTGACCACTTCCTAGGGAACACAAATTGTTTCCTTAAGCCTTCCCATTCTCACAGGGCCGCGGTGATGTGCTGGCTAATGAGCTGGCTTTTATGGAATGGATGCTTTTGTTCTGATTTAATAGTATAAGTACATAACAATCCTTACACAAAACAGAGTAAAAACTGCATAAACCAGAATATAACATGGGTAAGCCAACATAGCTCAACTTAGTGCAATTAATCTTACTGCACTTACCAAGGCTATTGTTAACCTTAAAATGACCAAACCTTTCTCGAGCAGGGCTGTCAAAAATATCTGAGGGAACGAAGTGCTGAGGTTCCCTGAGGCTCCAGTCACCCCTGTGCTCCTTTGACAAATCTAGGTTCCCTCCATTGCAGGATCACCCAAGAATAATTTGTCATGAAACACTACCAATGGCTACCTTGACTAGAGTTTGCCTCTTGGGACAGTGTCTGCAGCCAGGATTCGCCCATGGAAATGTGTGTGTGCAGAAGCTCTGCCCAGCCTTCCTGAAGAGGCATGCTGGCATGTATTCCCTTCTTCATTAACAAATGTTTCCCTTGTCCTTGAGATCTTTCCATTAAACACACCCCTGCCTCCTGTGAAAAGCAAGCTTGACCTTTTTTATAGAATTAAGAGCCAATTTATTGCATACTTTAAACTCATAATGAGATCAAAAGCGATAATGCTAGGATGACCTGGAGATCAGCCCCAGACACGACAGATAATTGTTTCCTTAACTGTGATGCCTGCATTAAATTCCTCATGCACTCCGTGCACTCGGACGAGGCCTGTCCCCACCACATCCCCACGGGGACAGGACTTCAGCCTGCTTTCCTAGCAGTAAGCTCAATCCAGCCTGTGCCCAGGTGGGAAAATAAACGCAGAGGCAGCGAGATGTGCTTAGGGAAGGACACCGCGGCAGCACCGATCGCTGATCTTGGCATATGAAAGTTTTTATCTGCTTTGAGAGTGACATCTAAGAGGCGTTTGGACTGTGCACTTAGTCACATGGTCTAAAATTTTGGGTAGACCTGTGCAGTGCCAGGAGTTGGACTCGATGATCCTTATGGGTCCCTTCCAACTCGGGATATTCTGTGATTCTGTGATCTGAAGTTGTTCATTTTTGCTTAGAAAACAACAACATGTCTCTTAAAAGCAACCAGCTGCTCTGTATCAGCAAAAAACAGCCACACTGCTTGTAGGGGACGTTTGGTTCAGTGATACAGAGCTCCCAGAGAAAGCGATGGCTTGGGGCTTGGGCACAGAGACAAGTGGCTACTTGATGAAAAACAAAAGGGATCAGGCTTCACAAAAAAAGGCTTACTTTATGAAGACCTGATAAATGACTGTCCAAGGTTTTAATGAGTGCTGAATCGATAGTTATAGCCCGACTGGGTGCTTACGAACAGTGCTGGCAGGCACACAGAAGTGCCGCTGGGGCCCTCGTGTCCTGCTGGAGCACATCTCACGCCTCGTAACATTCACAGCACCTACAGGCTGTTATTAAGCACTTGAGTCTGTGTTTTGTTACTGCACTGTTGTCCCAGGGTACGTTTGATATACTGACAAGGAGTTCTATGCTAACAAAGCCCAGGGAGCTGATACAGCTTGAAGCGCCCTTTCCTGGAGCACCAGGCTCCAGCACCCGCGACCTCAGTAACTGCGCCCCACTCGATAACTTGAAAGCTGCATCTTGATTTTGGCAGATATGCTCTTTCCAAACTATAGTGAAAAACTAGAGTTATTACATAGAATTGCAAATATAAACCTCCAGCTAAGCAAGATCATTTCTGTTTGAAACACAGGTTAAATTTTCAAAACTTACCAGGAGATTTTGACTTGAGACTCCTAAAGAGTCTCCTAAAGATCATTGGAAGTAGCCACAAAACTAAGGCATTCCTATTCATTAGACTTGTTTGGAAAAAACACTGAGCAGTGTTCGTAGCATAAAAGGAAGGGCAGTTACCACTGCACGGACCCAGAACCGCAGGGAGAAGGGCGAGATGTCAGGACAGGGAGGGCCCTTCATGGTGCAAGGCTTCCCAAGGCTGCGAGGCTGCACGGACTGCAGCGCTTCCCTGGCTCCGTCCTGGCGCACACTGGCGTGGTGCTCCTTGCTTGCTGTGGCTGCAGAAAATGTTTCTGTTTTCCCAAAATGCATATTTTCAAAGGCCATTCTGCACAACTTGTCCTGATTCCTCCATAATGTCAGTAGGCATTAAATAAAATAATAATAATAATAATAATAATAATGAATTAACCAATGAATTGCTACCAAAACCCCACCAGGCTCAGATCCATACAAAATGGCCCCAGCAGGAGGATCGACACTTCTGCTACTTCTGCAGCGACAGCCAGAGTCCCACCACGAGCCTGGCAGCACAGTTCTCCCCAGCCCAGCTAAGAAATTGGATTTCCCACTGTAATTATCCCAGGCGTCTCTGAGCGTGCTGGCTAATTCAGACATATAATCTCTGCTGCACCTCCAGAAGAGCAAGTCATTATTTACAAGGGGAAAAAATTAATTTAGATTGAAGCTCCCCCCAAAATATAGATTGTATCACTATATCCATTTCTTATGAGAAAAGCAATCATCTCACTGAAAGCTGCTGGCATTTGCATGTCGTCATTGGAGCACAGGCTCTAAACTGCAAATCCCTCCCCCAGGCGACTCCAAACCCTGGCTCTCGCCCTTTCCTCCTTTAATCTCTGCTTCCTCCTTTGTCCTCCTGCACACCCCCCGCTGTTGCAGGACAGGCGGCCCATGCGTTGGTACAGCACCCGGCACCACGAGGTCTCTGCCCCTGCGTGGGGCTGTGAACGCCGCTGCGGGGCAGCTGCAGCCGGAGCTTTGCACTCCAGTGCTCTATCGGTGGCCCCTTGCCAGCTGACTGTAGCAAAGTGGTGTCTTGAAACCATTCACACTAGATGATAACCTAATACTTGTTGAGCCAGCAGTATAAAAATTAGATGAATCGGCCTCATATGGAAGTCAACCCTCTAATCAATGTGCTTTAGTTCGTGCAATTCATACTGAATTCCTAAGTACAACATTAACTGGTGAAGATTATGGTTCTGTACCTGACAGCTCACAACAGCTCTACAGTAACGGAGCTGGCGATTGAATAGCCTTTTAAACACAGCCCACTGCTATCCTTCTTAAAGAGTGAAGTAGCTGTGAGAAGGTCATTATTTTTAATCCATTATACCTATTAATGACTTGCACCACTGCAGGCAAGCAGTAATGAACCGCTCATCCTGGATGAACCATTCCCTCCCTGTCAGGGAGAGCAGGAACCACACTCACCCCGCAGCCTTTTCCTAAAACCACACGTTCCCCAGACTTGTTGCAATTCATGGGTGATGTGAATTACTTGGCTTCTCCCAAAAACTTGGCTTTCATTGACCAAACGTCCCCAGAGCGCAGCACCCACCCCAGACACCTCTGGTCTCTGCTTTGGCTGTAAGCAGGCAGCCACAGCTGGGCCGAGCTACTGCAGAGCTCTGAACGACACCAGAACCTTTTGGACCTCGTCCCAGCCGGGCTCACTGAGAGTTTCCTTCAGTGGCAGAGTACAGGATAGCACCCTTAGCAGGCACCTTGGTGACAGTGATGCTGACCATGGTCATTGGTGGCAGCAAGGGGAAAGAGAACATTTCTAGGGGAAAGAGAACATTTCTAGCAGCCAGCCTCACCTTCATCCACCGCACTCAGCACGGTCTGCTGCGTAAGGCGGGTACAGACATTGATATGCTTATTACACTGCCTTTTATACATTATTTATAAGTGGTTAAGGATTTAGGACTGTTATAAGCATGGGCAAATGTGAATAGCATTCATTTTACATAGTTTGTAATAGCTATCAAGTGGGTACAGCTTTTATTATAAATAGCTTGCTGATTTGCTGAGTTCTCTAACCTGCAAAAACAATTGATCATTTAATAAAAACATTAATGTGAAGTGCAACTGCAAGCTATTAACCTGAATATGAAAAAGAACTTAAACCAAATAAGAAGGCCTAATTAAAGATAGAGGAGACATATCAGCATGTTGTTGTGTTTTCGGTATAGGCGATTCAAAGAACAAAGGATTAAAAGATAAACTCAAAACAAATAATGCGTTAGCAACCTCCTGCATACGCCAGGCTCCAAGCTCACGCTGGCAGGCGGCCAGATGAGATCTACAGAAAGGCACCAGTGCACACCTTGGCAGGGGTTTGGCCCTAGATGGAGGCAAGCAACCTCACAGGTTTGTCCTCGCGATAGTAGGGCTGGGGGAGGCGAATGCTTGGGTGGAAGCTGCGAGGCCAGGTACAGCCCCTGGTGGGAGCCCGGCACCCACCTGGCAGGCAGGAAGAGCCGGGGGTGACAAGAACACGAGCACAATAAGGGGGTAAAGGGACCGGTTCGTCTTCCCTCATAGCACAGCTACTAAGTGGGGAAAGGAGCGCGTTTTTCTGAAAACATGGCCATAAAGAGCTCATTGAGAGTAACCCGGTGTCCAGCAGCTCCACTAGCAGCTGGCCCATGGAAATGCCAGCTTAGGCAACGTTCATGAAAAACTCATTCCCTCCCCTCCCACCCGCTCATCTCGCACTGCACAGCGTCTCCTCGGGACGCAGACACGGCCTCGCATCTTCTTTGTTTCCCTGGTACTGCCGCTCCGCAGACCCGCGATGCAGCTCGGCTCCGGGTGAATCCGGTAACGCAGGAGCGACCTTACGGGGGCATGGAGCCGCCAGGAGGAGCGAGCCCCCAGGCTGGCACACATTCGTGCTTTAGGAGCCAAAGGAGCTCGCCCGGGCAGCCCACAGAGCGGCCGGCCCCCGGAGTCCGTGCGGGCAGCTGCACGCCTGCACCAACCGATCCACCTACACGGCGCGCAGCCGGCATCTGCCAGACACGCTGTGTACTTCACAAATGCATGAAATGCATACACGGGACTGGAAGCAAAAGTTACATATGGCATCCTCTTTCTAGCCAGAATTGCATTTTTATGCATTTTCTCTAGCCAGAAGATGGTTTTATACACGCAGCGGTGGGAGCACATGCATATGTGTGTGTTTTACCTTCACACACACACGACCTAATGAGAAACCATTTAGATTGAAACAAGATTGTATCTTATAGCTAACCGGGTAAATGGCAGGGTGCACAGGAATGTTGAATGATAAACCTGGAAGCAAGGTACAAAGAAGGATGAATAACAAGTAAATTAAAGGTTTTGCGGGAGGTTGATTGGAAAAAAACACATCCTCAAAAAATCCCCAAAGCCTCTAGCTAGAAGTCCAGCTTCAGTAAAGGAAGATGAAATCAAAGCACCAGGCAAGATCAGCGGGTGTAAATAGTGGAGAAATCCATTATAAATCAGATAGAGGCCAAGGTCCCCAAGAGGACGCTCTCTGCTAGTTCACCTACTGTAAGGAGGAAATAATTGCTCTGGAAGAGGTCGATGCCGAGCACTCAGGAGAGCATCAGACGACATAACCGGCATCACCACGTGAAGCCGCAGCACGTGCCTGCCCTGCCGGGATGTCACTGGTACAGCAGGGGCTCAGAGCACCCACTGTCAGGTCACTGCTCGATGATGCTGACACTGCCACTGCTGCCCAGCAAAAGGCAATTTCAAGCTTTAGCCCTCTTTCCTGCAATAGCACACATAAAAGATGCATGAAAAAAAAATTAAATACAACCCCTGCATTGGGAAGATGTGCGACTTTAGCTTCATTCAGGGAGCAGTCAGGCACACACATCTGTGGTCACAGAATCTTACTTTGGTCCATTTGCTTTTGCAACTTCACAAGAAAAAATATGTTTTTCAATGGATTTGAATACTTTATTCCTAGCATATAAACTAGCATATAAACTCCTGTCCCCGTGCATTCATTTTAAACAAGTCTTCTGACTCCACAGAGGAGCAACTCCAGCCAAGTCTTGTAAGACATAAGCTTCTTCATTGATCTCACTGCGTTATAAATAATTTCCATAGAAACTGGAAATATTCCCTAAACCAACAGAGACTTCCTTATTTCCAGCAATTATCTTAAGGTCTGATTTGCATTTTAAATGTCACCTGTATAAATTAAAACTGTTTACTGCTAACACTGTCGTTATTCTGAGTCATCTGGCAATAGCCAGCTACAGGCTTTTTTTGTTTCCTCCAGAAAGCTCTACTACGCGTACATCCCCAAACGCTCGCGGGGACTGCCTCTTGCAGACACCAGAGCCTGGCCCTCTCCGCAGGCAGCTGGGCTATCAAGCGGACCATTTTTCATGGGTGTCCTGCTGATTCTGGCAGTACTGCTGTCAGAATATCACTTCGGATACATTTTTAAGCGGTTGCAACGGATTATACAGGGATCTTCACTGCTGAAAGGACTTAAAGGGAACTACGGTCTCAGGTATTCTCAGGCACTGGTTTGGATTTTTTTTTTAAATGAAGTAATTTGTTCACTTTTGTTTCCCTGATACTAAACACTAACGTAGGCTGTTTGCAAAGTTTGAAAACCAAGCAAAATAGGCTAGGTACCCAACTGGCTGTGCTCCGAATGGACCAACGTCAAACTGGTTGGCTCCCAGTTCAGACCGGGAGTCCTCTACTGACCCACAGTGCGTGTAGGTCAGCTAAATCCTGGATTATGCTCATTTTCCTTGCCCACGAGGCTTTCGTACCACAGTTCACGCCCCCAGGTTTGGTTCCCAGATGGTACTGCTTCTAATTTTCAAACACTGAAGTCAGTGAAAGGCAAATCATACACTGAACTCCTGCTGTGCTCAGACCAGTATTCTGTAAACTTCAGGGGAGGGAAGCCAGGGCCCAGCCATGCACCACGGATAAGAACAAGTGACGGTGATGTTAATCTGCAGACCTGGAAGAGCTTTGCAAAAACAGAAATGCATTTGGTCTGACGCAGCCCGGTGACAGAAACGGGGTCAGCGCTTAACCTCGCGTGATGCCCTCGCACACCTGAGCACAAACCCACACACTTCCCACCCGCAGCCTGAGCCCACACTTCCGCGGGCCTTATCCCCAGCATCCCTGTGGCACCAAGTCCCCTGGCGACAAGGGAGAGGCCAGAAATGTAGGTCCTGGCTGCCTGCAAAGAATCCCTTAGAATTAGTTGTTAATTCAATGATTCTTATCATTGTAACAACTTGCAGCATTTTCCTCCAATTATTATTCCGGTTTTCCCACTCTTCAGACAAACTCCAGCAGTTTTACCTCTCTGCACACAGGCCTGAAAACTGAGCAGGAGCTGCTAAAACTACAGTTCCCTACCCTTACTGGAAATCAGATATAGGGAAGCAAAGCATGCTTTCCTTAAGCATTCCCAAACCAGCCCTTTCGGTTCACAAAAGCAGGGGTGGCGGAGACCTGGGGCCCAGAGGGCCGCCTGCAGCTGGGAGCGCGGCGCAGTGCCACGGCCAACCCTTCCCTCCCTCGCCTCTCGAAGCCGAGAGCCGTGCCTTCCCCTCGCCGTCCTCAGCGCGGGCGGCTGCCGGAGCCCCAGAGGGTTACCGGCTGGCGTCCTGCAGCACAAGTGCTCGGGAGAGTTATCGTTCCAAGGAAGCTCATGAAATGATTATTTGCCCAACTCTCCGGTTCAGCTTAGCGATCAATCTAGGTGAACTAATTTCTTCTCCCTAATGATTAAATGCTTCATATTAATATAACCCTGAGGAGGTAAGTTCAAGGAGCCTGTGTTTCCATTCCCTGGAATAATTATATCTTGAGAATAACTTTGTACCTCCCTGGCTTTCTCCAGATTCATTATTTCTTAAAAAAGCTTTCCTGCACCTCCTGTTCCCATCTGTCCTAACAGGCAAAACAGCATTTTAACTCTGCCTAGCAAAAGCACACGTGGGTTTACAGTCTAAATAAACCAGGCAAACAAGGAAGAGCTGATTTACAGCAATGCCATCCTGCAGGGCTGGGGTCCGCTCACAAATACAGCTCATTCCTTAGCAGCCAGTTAGAAAATACCAAAATCAAGGTGGTTTTCTTTGCTATGAAAACCATCAAGAGAAACAGATTTCACTTCCCAGGACCTGCAAGGGCCCAAAGTACAGAAAAGTTGACAAACACATTGATGTTTGTAGAAGATCATGAAACTAAATAAACGTGAAATTGTGCTAAAATTAACAAAGCTTCCATAAGGAGCTTTAGGCTCTAGGGCCACATGCAGAGCAGATGCATCCCCATCCGTGCCGTGCACACCAGCGTCAGGGAGATGGCCCTGTGGACCCAGCCCCTACAAAAAGCCCAGGGACTGCTTTAGTTGATCTAAGAAGACTTTGTGCAAAGCCTTAAACTAAAACAAGTCCAGCCACAGCCTTGTATTCCCCTTTTCCTGAAGCTTATGCTGTCACTTTACACCACAAAGTCTCTGAATTTTCCTTTGTGGAAAGGATTCTGCCATGGTTGTGGCAGGGGACTCTGCTGTGGCTGGAGAACAGCATTTAAGGTCTGACTTGACTCAATTCTCCAATTCTTTGTTGCTCCTGTTCCTTCCTGTGCAACCAGCATCTTAGTCATAGGGGGGAAAGGCAGTTTTAGGTAAGAAAGCAGAAAAAAAAGGCAGCTACTTCATAGCGGCACTTTTTCAGTTTTCTTTTTAAGCTATTAGAACTGATACAGCAGCAGTTAATTATGGCTTTGTTTCCTTGGAGGGCTCTCAGCTCAATTAATTTGTGTAACGCACTGAGGTTCCAGCTCAATCTGAATGGCAAGGCCTCGCTTTACGTACCGCTGATTCCAGCCAGCGTTAGCTTTAGCGCCGGTTAAACGAGGCAGCGACAGCCACCTCCTGTGTGCGCTCTGCTCCAGGGGCTCCGCATGGAGTTTTGGCTGTGACCGGCACACGGCCGCGGTTATGGCACCGGGCTCAGCCCATGCTGACCGCTAACCCCGGCGGTTCTCAATGCCCCGGCTGTGGTGGGTGCAGGGGTTCAGCTTTCAGCAGCTCTGGGACTCTATCCGTGCATGAAACAGCAGAAATCCCGGCCTTCATACCCATCATCATTTGTCTTCATGATCTTTAGTGCAAGAGCACTAGGGTATGTCAGTCATTAGGGGTTCAACCCTGTCTGGTTTCTGCATTTTTT
>VXAA01000836.1:22982-49553 GCA_013399115.1 Anseranas semipalmata | reverse complement strand
AGAAGAATGAGAAAAAAAAAAACAGGAATTTCTTTACACTCAATTGAAATAACTCCTAAAGTCAATAATATGCAAAGTTCACTGATAGAGAGGCTGATGCCCCTTGGCTCTCTCTGTACCAGCCCACCAGTGCCACCCTGCCCAGCTCCGGGCCGCCAGTGCCCATCAGAGCTTCCTGCGGGACGCAGCGCTGCATCGAGCCCTTCACACAAGGGAGGCCGCTGCCTTGCAGCCTTATTTCTAAAGCAAAAACAACCTCTTTCACCTTCCTCTCCTCCTTCTGCTTTTTTCCCCTCTTTTCTCTTGAGCTATTTTCACTCTCCAAAGCTGCCATAAATCCGGGCTCACAAGCTCGTTATAGACACTGCTTAGGGCTTGCTGTAAAGCTAATTAGGTTTTTGTTCATTGAATTTTACCGAATGATTAATACAAACCAGGATTTGCACGAGCTGCGAGAGTCAGGGGTGCGAGCAGCCCCATCGACTGCCGACCCAGCGATAAAGCATCGTCCGCCCAAATAGAGCCAGCCTCCGCCCATGCCCCCAGCCCCAGCCTCCCCCAGCAGCTCGCCTGGCCTCCAGGCCCAACCACGGCCCCAGCACGCAGGGACCGCCTCAGTCGGAGCCCCGCCAGCAAACCCGAGCACTTGTGCCTCTGTGACAGGGGCTCATCCCAACCTGCAGCCACAGCGGAGGTGAATGCCGCTCCGCTCCAGTATAATGTGCCCTAATATGTTTTTGTTTAATTTACCTTTCATTTTTACTGTTATTACAAAGCAATGCAACTTTCATAACCATGCATTCATTATCATTTGAGTTATCCCTCCAGGAAATTACACTGGAGTATCTGAGAACCAAAGATAAATTACACGTGGTAATTATACTGGCAAGCTCACTGCTACAATGGCCTGGAAGTTGCAACAGGGAAGCCGTAAAACAGAAACAGGTCAGTGCTGCTCACAGCCAAGGAAAAACAGGATCAGACCCCAAAGCCTCGCTGCCAGGAGAACAGAAACAACAGCGCAGCAACGGCTCAACAGCAGTCGGAGAACTGCACTGTGAAGGATTACAGTTTTCCTCTCTCTTCAAAAAGGATTTCACATAAACAGATTCAGACTGAAATTGCTGTCGAGTATTTACTCCAAAGGCCACTCTCCTCTGTTTGCGTGTAACATCCTTCAGCGCAACTGAAACAAATTGCAAGGGATCAGATTTTACCTTATTTTCTCAAGGCTTGAGTGAAGCATAATGGCAAGCTATGGCATCTTCTAAAACTTCAGGTGGCTGTGGCCTGCCCACCAGCACCCAGGGCAGCGGCTCCTCGGACACCAGCACGCTCCCCATCGGCACCAAGAGCGTAGAAGGAACAGCAGTGCTTTGACCTGTAGAGAGGCGAAGCTTATCCCTAAAGGCTTCCCGGCTACTTCCCAAGAAAAGAAAAACTCCTGCTTTAAAGCTACATTTGGTATTTAGAAGGGAAATGAAGCGAGGCCCAGGACTCGAAAGCAAGCGTTCGAAGGCTGGTGCAGCTCTGGAAGGAGAAGCGGCCGCAGTGCGGGGAGAGCCCTCCCGCCGGCAGCGAGCACGGCGCGCAGTGGGCACAGCCGGCCGTGGCGGGCACAGGGGACGGCATTTCATTTCGGGCTGAGATAAGCAGCAGGAAGAAGCCCTCGTGGCACAGACCTCAAGCAAGCCCTTAATCTGAGAGAAAGCTTTCGAATGGCATTTAAAAATCATAACCGCTAAATTAAAAGGGCAAGTGTGCACAACCTCCAGCATTGATTAAAACCCCTCAGCTTTATCACCACGGAATTGCTTCATGATCAGTCTTTCGACAGCACAAGCAAGCCTCAAACTTCCTGAATAGGATATTTTAATTTCAGGGCACCGCTAATTTATTGTGCCTGCTCCTGCTACATTACAGAAGACGATGTAATGTCTCCACAGGCGTGACATTTTTCCTCTTGGCTGCAGCTCCATTCATTCCCCCATTTCAAAGTGACAAAACTTGCGCTTTGTATCTGCAGTGCACTCCTGCATTTACGCTGCTTCACATTCTCACCACCTTTCCGACAGCCCCAGAAAAGCCGCTCCTCGCAAGGGGCTCCGGGGAGCACCGCTCCCCTGCCCTGCGGCCGAACGCCCGCGGCCCCCGGCGCACAACGACCGAGAGGCGTCGGAGAGACCCGGGAGCGCTCCCACGCACCTGGCACGCCAGGGGCACGAGCTCAGCGTGACGTACAGCAGTCAACAGTGCCGCAGCGGGAACCTCAAGATTAAAGACAGCGGACAAATCCCTTGCCTGTTGTTGTATCGGAAATTTTTACGTTCAAAGCAGCCTGTGCAGCAAAGGCACCAACACTTTGTGCTCCCACGCAGCGACGGAGGGCAGCAGCGACCCGTTTTGGAGTCAGTGGCACTGGAGAAGGTGACACTGGTGCCAAGCCCTTTCCTCAGTGCAGTCGCCGGGCAACCTGCAGTTTTAGGACGCCTTAAATGTGCTTTTGTTATTCATGTGTCTTTTTATCCATTTCTTAATGAATTTGCGTTTCTTAACATAAACTCTGGTTCTGTGATGGTACTGATCTGGCAGCTGCAGCACTGCAGCATCACACCATGGCACTTTTTAGAGTACGGAGCAGCTAACCCAACAATAACATTTTTTGTTTTGAGGCTCTGTGGTAACTGGTAGCACAATTACAATAATTCATACTACATTGGGGAGTTTAACTGTTATTTTACAGTCATTTACCTTTATTTTAATACTAAGAATGCTCACCAATTGTTATTTCAGTCATTTACCTTCATTTTAATATTAAGAATGCTCACCAAAGCTAATTACTCAGAAATGCCAAGCTGCCTAATGACTATTTCTTACATTATTTTCCTTACATACAGCACTAAGGTCACATCCAGAACCCAAATGGCAAAAACACCCACTGGCAGCAAAGGGGGTATAGCTTGTAAAATTTCATGAACAATGTCATCAATATTATTTTCCTATGACCACCACATGATGAGCTGTAGCACTAGAATAAAATAAATCCTTTATCATTATCACTGAGAAAAGTGGTCTCACTCTTGAAAGAGCAGCATTAAATTACGCAGTACCCCATCTTTCAAAGCATCCCCAACCTGAGCTCCGGGGCATGGGACATCTGCCGATGGGGATCTATCACCCGCTGCTGCACCGGCCAGCGCCGAGCAGCAGAAGGGGTGGCCAAGGAGGGCTCTCGCTGCCACAAGTTCGTCTGCTCCCACAGGACAGAGCCACGGCACTGCTCCCGGCCGAGGAGCGGCCCGCTGCCACCACCCGTTTTGGGCTGCTTCCACAAAAACCAGATCACAAATTTCCTTGGAGCGCTGTGAATCCCACAACGGTCAGTTCAAGGCAGCTTTAAAGTTAGCAGATGGCAATAAGCAGAGCTATTAATGTCATTTTTCTAGCGGGAAGGATTGCTATTAGAACTGACTTCTAATGGGGCTGGAACATTGCTTACATTTCCTGGTTTTCTCTGCCTTTTATTGTTTGTATTTATCTAATTTTTGTTAATGTTGGATCTACTTCTATCTGTTTAATTATGTTTTAAATAGAGATTAGAGTCTCTTCCTTTTCTCAGAACGATAACTTACTGCCAGCTCGTGCACCAGAAGTCAACCAAACCTCTGGCTTCAATCTCACAATGTCCCTGCAACACGTGGCCCTATCCCCAGGGTGCAGGGACTGCATCCAGACGGGGGCCAGGATCCACAGTCGGCTCCGGCGCTCCCACGTGCCGGGCTGCACCGCCAGCTGCCTGAGCTCGCCTCCGAAAGCCCTCCGCACATTCAAGCTACATCCGTAAGCGTTCTGACAGGAGAGGGTGAAATAGGTGAAAAAAGATCCTCTGGATTCTTTCAGTATTAAAGCCTCAAAATTGCTCCTGCAGTGAATTTGCTGAACTTTTATCACAGCAAATCCCAGTGAAATCCCTGGCCCTAGGCAAGGGAAAAAGAAAGGATAAGGCAATAAACTGAAAGACAAAGCAAAACTTGCTTTATCGCATCTCTCGCCCAGCATGTGAGCCAGCACCCCTCCATCCAGCACTAGCCTGTTCAAAACTTCCTGGGAGCCAAGCCGTCTTTGGAACCAAAGTAATTACACACCAGAAAATATGGGAGTGGGGGCAAACGTATTGAGACCGTATAAATTCTTTAAAACTACGTCTTTTTTTGCACAGAACCTTTAGGATGGTTGCAGGCATTATCCCCGCTCGCAGCCTCCAGCCGCCCCAAGGCAGGCCGCGGGGAGCCCCAGGGAAGGGCACGAGCTCTGCACCTGCGGGAGCAAACCACCCGCACCGCGTGCCCCTGCCCTGCCTCCTCCGGGAAGCACGGGGACACGCGCACCCTCGCTGCCCCAGCGGGAGCGGGCGGCTCGATGGAGGCTGGAGGCCGCTCCTCACCGTTTGCCACTTCGCAGCCTCTCCACAAAGTGCTGGAGGCTGGCCCAGGGCACCGATGGCCACGTGCAGCCCTGGCTCCGCGTTCCCCCTCGCCAGCCCCGCTGCTCCACTTGCCCCTCTCCCTCGCCTCTGTGAGAGCTCCCCACCAAAAGCATCTCCTCGGGGCGCAAGCAGAGGCTGCTCACCAGCACCTGCACACTAAAGCACGGCAAAAGCGGGGAGTTTGGGCAGCTCATCAACGTTCCTATGGCATTTCTGCTTTTGTCCTATGAAAACTGTTATGTGGTGAATCAGATTGGATTTTTTTAATAGTAATGCAAAGTGCCCGGAACAAATTGATTTTGCTGCTCCTTGTATTTATTATGCAGGAAGAGTTGTCCCTAATTAGATAACACTAGATTTCTGGGCTCAAAGTAATTCAGACTCTCATTATTAATGGGACATACCATACAAAGAAACCAAGGAGGGTTTAATAATGCAGAAAAATATTAAATAGAGAAAGGTTTTAATTCTTAATAAGTAGATCCATTGGTTTCATTAACCGCTGTTGAGGATTTTTTTTTTTAGGGTCGGTTTTATTACCTAATTAATTAAAGCCTGACCAATAAGATACATTAATCTAATGGAGTTGCATCTTGTATTAACAGCAGCACTAATTAATCACCAGACTGAAACATTCGTCAGTGCTGAAATCTTTCCAGCGCTAAGCTGGAGAGACCCCCGAAACAGGAAGGGAAGGGACAGGCTGAGCGCCGCTTTCTGCCCTCCGCTGCGGGAGGCAGGGGCAGGGGGAACCTGCAGCGCTGGGAGCAAGCGGGACGTGGCACCTCCAGCATCCCGGCCCTGCACCAACGCAGCCAGCGGGGCTGGCACAGGAGCCAGACTCCAGGGTTTCGTTGTTTTAGGGTCTCCAGGGCTTTTGTCACTAGCCAAGAGACGCAAGCCCACACACAGACCAACAGGCGGGTGAACGGGTGGTGGGGGTCCCTGTGGAGCACCCTGAGTCTCACCAGCTCACCCTGGCATCCTGACTGCCCGGCCCTACAGCACGGTTCACTTGTTTCGTTAACAGGCAGACAACCAATACGTAAACGTAAAAAAAAAAAAAACGTAAACGTGCATTCACTGCTGAGTCATCAGGCTCAAATTACAGCACAGGTCAGCCATGAAATTGCAACTGTATATTTTTAGGGCCATTACATGCTAACAGACAAGGCCTATTTGTTTTTGTTTACCGTAGTATTGGATAACTAAATCACTTCCTTGGTTCACAAAGTTCTGATACTCATTCATGTTGCGTCAGTAGCAAAACAACTTCAGGTACAGTAATCCTCAGAAACCTAATAACTGTATGTCAACAGAAGTGAAAAGCTACATTTTTCACGTTATGAATAATACATTTTTAATAGCACTTCCATTTCTGAAGTTTTAGGCGTACCACCTTAACCACCTTAACCGCCTTTCCGCGGTGCTGTCCCTGCTCTGCCCGCGCGTTGCGTTTTGGAGCAGAAGCGTGCTCGGGACGAAGGGAGCCGTAGGTAAAGCCACGCGTGCTGAGCTCAGGGCACCTCTGTTTTCATCTCTGATCTCACACCACACGTGAACAGCCTGAACTTCAGTCAGTCCCAGAATTAACACCAAAGACCTCCTTTCCTTCTCCTTACCACACATTTTCAGCCAGCGCCAGCTGCTGAGATTCCAGGACTTTTTAGGAGGAGAGCCGTTTCAGCAGCTGGAGAGCCCTTAACCTTATCAAAGCGTGCCCCATTAGGAACGGTTTACAGCAGCTGCCGCGCCACAGCACGCGTTGGATGTTCGCGATTACAGCAAATTTTGAAGGACTCGAATGGCTGCAGCCCTGCCAGAGCTGCCCTGCCGGAGCACCCAGGGCTCCCCGATGCCTCACGCACAGGAATTTTTCACACGGGTGGGTTGATGCAGGGTGCTCCCAGCCCCGAGCCTGCCTGCATGAGACCCACGTGCCCACTGCTGCAGGCGATGGCAGACACAGAGCCACGGTCCGGTGTCCGGCCGGGCGCTAGCTTGGGCACCAGGGCGCTGCTGTCGCTTCAGCTGCACGGGGTGCCAGCGGCCAAGGTGGGAGGGTTTGGGAAGGCTGCCCTTCCGGCTCCCCACAGGTGGAGATGTTGAAGCTGGACACCAGGCTAGAGTAGATAGAACCTTCCACCTACGCTGAGGCACAACTGCGTCTATGGTGTCGTTTAACTATTTTCAGGAATTTATCCCATTTTAAATGAAAAGCATCAATTCTGGTATCCTTAATGAGCTTCCCTCTGTACTCTTTTTTTTTTTTTTTTCCCCCACTGCACCGATCAGCACATTGCTCCCACTCAGCCCCACAGACGTGGGGGCAGGACGGGGCACGGGGCAAGACCAAAGCGTCTCGGTCCCAGCTGCCCTCCAGCATCGCGTCCCTTGCTGTCTGAGAGCAGCCACCAGCCTCAGTGACCCAGCAAGCATAAAACCCCCATCAAAATGTCACTTGCTGTTATCACAGCCTTTATAATATCATGCAACCTGCTCGGCCCCTACGGGCAGCAAAAGGGCTCAGCCTGCCACTCTTCACTCACTGTGCAATCGGGTGCAAAATACACTGGCTGGGGCTTATATAGGGCAAAAATGTAAAAAATAAATTAAAAAAAAGGTTGGCAAAGAGAAAATGAAGCCTGTTGGATGTGATTTTTCTTTCGGTGAATTATGGATTAATTATTCTTAGTACTCTCCACAAAGTACCATACTGCTTAATAACAGCATATTAAAATGGCAAAAAGCCTGTTTATGTGCATAAAATGCAGATCCAGGCTCTGCTGTGGTGTATCTGTGCTGCACTCATCTGCAGGGATGGAAGCAAATGGAAGGAAGGAGTAGTCATTTTCAAATAAATAAATAAATCTTTATCTACTGCATAATTTGTTTTTTCATTAAGCAGCATCTGAGAGTAGGGGGATATTTGTTCTATTAAAAATGCTTATTTAAAAACTCCTTTTAGAGTTAATGTTTCCCCCTGAAGGCTGCTTTAAAACAAACAAAAAAAAAACCTCCACCATAAAAGAAGAGGAAAAAGCAGTATTTTTTTCAAAACAGAATTGTATATTTCATCTGAAGTTAAGGAAACAGCTCCTTGACAAAAACATGTAATGCCAGACTGCTAACACTACCTTTATGTGATGAAGAGAATTGATTTAAGGTACTTTTCAAGAACTGTTAATGTTAAGAATTACTTATTCTACCAAATGAACACTTTGAAAAATTAATAGTGTGCAGATTTCCATTACTGTGAAAGCCTCTGGGCCTTACAGGGCAAGTAGTTTCAATTATTTAAAAATATTAATAAAAAAATATATTTTTAAAATTTTTCTAATATGTTTTTTTCATATTTTTAGAGCACCTGCCTCACATCGCAAGGGCAAATGCCGCTGTGTGTTGCGATCTACCTCCAGAACTGTGCAACAACAACATCCATAAGGGAAAGGCTCGCAAACGGGCAGGTCGGTGCTGCCTCCAGCCTCCGGAGGGCAAGGGGAGGCTCGGGGTGCTCCTGGTGTCAGCTGCTCCTTGAGGAGACCGGAGCACTCCGCCGAGCAGCCACGGACTGAGTTCGTTTACCTGCTGTTCCCTTTGACATGGGGTAAAATCATTTAAATTTAAGCGTCCACTTGCTGAATGCACACGTGCAGATCGCAGCCCGGCAGGAGGCAGATGTCGGTCCAGTTGGCACTGCCAGGCCGCACCGAGGGTGCGGAGCTGCCTCTGGGGCACGTGGCCACAGAGGGACAGGGAGAGGGACAGGCAGGGAGCAGGAGGGACCCCAGCCTCCCTCCGCTCCATCCCCGGCCCAACAAATCCGCCCTCCGGCAGCCCCAGGGTCCCGCACGCGAACCTAGCGCCACGACCCACGGGCTCTACTAGAATGGGGGATGCACTGATAGAAAACGGGCACTTTTGTTGGTGGGCTGCTCTGGAAATTGCACAAGCAGTAAGACTTTGCAAAACGCTGATCTTAAGAATCTGATTGTGAGGCCGAGAATCCACATTTGCTGGCAGACGGGTAGGAACGGCAGAGTCAGGACTTCGTTTCACGAGGTCTTTGCTCTCGGAAGGACTTTTGCCTCACCGCAGGCAGACACCGGCCTGTCACGGCGCACCTCAGCACGAGCTACATGCCAGCACCCACCTCCAGCAAGGGAGGAAGCTCCGTGACCATGGTTGGTCCCAGCTCTCCCAGTTCACAGAATCCCAGCCTGGCTGAGGCTGGAGGCGCCTCTGGTCCCCCCCATCCCAGCAGGGCCACCCCCAGCAGGGTGGCCAGGCCCTCGTCCAGGCGGCTGCTGCAGATCTCCAAGGAGGAGACCCCACGGCCTCTCCGCGCAGCCTGTGCCAGGGCCCCGGCACCCACAGAAGCGCTTCTGTGGCAGCTCCTTCCCTGGGTCCCTCAGGTCAGCACCATCGTTTGCATTCATGCCCTTGACTTGCGCAGCCCTTACGAGGTCGGTGTGCCCATGCCAGTCGCAGGCTGGGACGTGCAGGCACCTTGTGCCCCTGCGTGCCTGCAGTCAGGAACTGCCCATACCCCGAGGAGCTCTGAAGGCTCCATGAAAGCTGCCTGCTGTCGGCATGTCCGTAGCACGGCCATTTGTACAGGCACAAGTGGTCGCTCCTTTCTTTGGCCACGAGGTCTGCGGTGCTGGCTGCAAGGACACGGTAACGGGACAGGTAGAATTAGCAAAGCTCAGGAAGTCATTTAGCTGAAAACATTCCTCAGCACCAATACCTACATCTCTCATGCTTCAGAAGTAGTCAAAAATACACCAGGATCATTTTCACAGTGGTTTCATTCCATTTCTCCAAAGCACCCAATTCAAAACGATATAGTTAAGACAGACTACACCCCTTCCCCGTAAATTGCTTCACTGAGCGGAACAGCATGAAGCACCCTGCAGAATTCTGCAAGATCATTTCTGGATCGCAGTTCTGTCTTCAACAATCCCCATTCTGACAGCCATTTCCATCATACCACAAGCCCTGAGAGCGCTCTGCAGAAACAAGGGATTTTGTTCATGTTTATTAGCACTGTCGAAATAATAAATGACTTTACAGAACTTCATGGAGTTACTGTTTTAAGAACCAAACCTTCTGCCTCCTCCTGGAAAGCAGGAGCAACCAGTTCTCATCACTGCAATGCCAAGCTGGGCCAGCGAGGCTGCAGCAGCTCTCCCAAGCTGTCATTTTCTATAGCCATGCAAAAACTTAAGACAACAGAAATTCCATTGTCTTTGAAAAAAGCTGCTTTTCAATATGAAGGCCAAATAGCCTTCTCATCTGCTTCAGTTAAATGGGGGACAAATTAGGCAAACGTAATACAAAGCATCTTTTAGAGAACGCTTGCTGATCTCTTTTGGGTGAATAAATGATGCAAGTGGTGATCAGTGAAACAAAATCTCTCTCTAAAAGAAGTTTCAAGCAAGGACAAAGGTAAACATCTCTGTGAATTAGAAGAGGTGTTTTTTGTCCTGAGCTGTGCTGCTAGGACAATCTGCTGACAGCAGAATACATTTCTGCTTTTCTAACTCATCTTTCCTCAACGCTTTGCAGCTCCACCTGAAGGAGAAGTGGTGCTCGCCAAAGCTATAAAACTGCATTTCCAAACACTCCACCTACAAGATATTACTTTTGTTTTACTGCTTTATAGCAGACAAGTTTTCAAACAGTGGCACAAGAGTGGTCTCTTGTGGAAGCAGATCAGACCTACAGCTTTCTCACTAAATGCACTGGAATCCAAACCTTTCAAAAGACCTTTATCCATACCTACCAGAAGTCACCTCGTTTTACTTGTCACAGTAGGTTAGCTTGGTGTATTTTACCCCCCAAAATGTCCAGAGTTCTCACGCACGCTTTCATGCTTTACATCTTTTATCACATCCTATCTTACTGTACTCAAATCCACCAGAAAACTGAGAATGGGAATAGTGGCTTTTGTGATGTATTGTATTAAACGTGGCCTTAAGAGAAACTACAATGAAAACAGTCCAGTTTAGAGCTGTAACACATTGACCCATCAACTTTCCAACAGCAAATAAGAGGGAAGACAAGATAAGGAGTGTGGTAAATACAGACAGCAAATAGTTGCTCAGGGCAGTGACACTATGAGTAAATGGGCAACTACAGTGAAGGACATCAGAGTTCTGGATCTTCAAAGGCAGGATTTCAGCCCACTTAAGGCTACTACAGAACTGACACTCAGAAGTCTGAAAACAGCAAAAGCAGCATTAGACATGCAAAAATCATCAAAAAAATCCAGAAAAGAATGCAAAACCACTACAAAAATCCAGTCTCTATATGATCACTAATGGTCAATAGACATTTCCTTGTAACTTGGAGTTTGATCAGGAGCCAAACACAGACAAGTGTCCTGTCAGCTTCAGCAACCTTTGAATCAGGACTACAAAACATGCAACAGAACAGATGATGTCTATCAGAGAAAACAAATCCAGAAAAAAAAAATCAAAAGTGATAGCCAGAGACCTTGTTTTCACATCCCTCTGTTTTCAAATACACCCTGAGCTATTTCCCAGTGTACAGTTCTCCAAAGACTTGCAGGAGCCCGGCAGGGTTGTCAGTGCAGAATTCCCACCCGCACTACGTTCTTCAGGAGCTGACCTGGAGCAGCGGCACTGAGAGACACCAGCGGGTCGGTCAGCACTCCCACTTACACTCACTCACCTGCTCACAAGGCTACAGCTTGCTGCCACCACGCTTCCTTTCTTCATTCCACATCAAATCACTGCGTTCAGCACAGGCTGCCCCTCAAATCAGTATGTAGGGAAAATCAGGTGGCATAGGAAGGAAAAGAGAGGCTTTTTGTCCCGGAGTTTTGTTGCTTGTTTAATTTTCTTGCAGTATGGAGCCATCCCTTGTTCTCAGCTAGACGAAAATCCAGCATGCATAAATAGCTCATCTCCAGTAACCAAGGCAGATGAAGTTGCCAAGAAAGCAAGTTCACCAGACAGTGATTGCTTCTCCAAACATTCAACTTATTGTGTGTTATTGCAAGGATGTGATTGAGAAGTCTCTCTAATCTCCCACAGAGAAAATAAATGCTATTTCTTGCACACCTCAATTATGTGTTCCTGAGCTAAACAGTTCTAAGGCACAGACAGAGACAAGTTATCCTCGGAGGAAAAGCACTGTCAAGTTCCGAGTTAGGCAGTCTTTTCCTTCCTCCCCCAAAATATCCAGCAGTATGCTCGATCTCTAATCATATTTGCTGTAATAGACAGCCATGCTCTTGGCAGTGACAATTGCTCATGGCTAAGGCTGGCTCATTAAAAAAAAAAGTGAATTCCCAGCCTACTCTGTTTGTGGCACACAGGTGGAGACATTCTTCACACACAAGACTGCCCTACACACCTACAACAGAACTAGAGAACTGATTTAGGGCTTTTGTTACTTTATTGAAGTGAGAGGTCTTAAGCTCTTCAGATAGGCCAAGTCAGGGAGAATTTTAGTAAGAGCCATAAATCTGCCCGAACACAGACTCCAGGTCTGTTTTCCTCTACTCACTGCTACTCCCTGATCACCTCACCTCCTGAAGTTTTCCTGTCTGATGAATGGCAAAGATGAGATACATACACTCAAATTCATCTTTTCCCTGCCTTTGGGAGATCACCCGTAAGCTTCATGATGACCTTACAAAAACTACACTAGAAGAAAAACACAGGTAAAAGTGGTCAAATGCACCATTTTTAATGCAAAACTTTAAATTTTGAAGTTCAGTTTTGAAAATTTAGGACATTTCATGAAAGCACATTTGGTCCTCTTACAAGATTCCAACACCCAATTAAATACTCTGTTGAAAAACAACAATTAAGCATACATTGCATTTTTAATTATGAAAAATTGATATTGCACATTATACTGAGAAATACAAAAGTCTGTTTCAGCAAGTTATTCCAGCAGTGTTATCAATTTCATTTTGATACCATTGACTTACATAAAAAATTCCATTTTAGTGCATAGCATGTGCCCTGTCATTATAGAGTAAAAACATATCAGAGTATTTTTAAAACAATGAAAAGTTGGCTCCTTAAAGAATACAATGCCTTTCACCACGTAGTCAGTACCAGTCTCCTAGCAGCCTGGAACTGTTCCTATGGGATGATAACCGCTGGATCACCTTGGCAACACAAATTTCAGCACAGTTTCTAATGAGAAGCTGACCATATACTATTTGGCACTGTAACTAACGGTCCAAGTCACTAAGGGTGAAAGGCAGCAATACCTGCCTATACTGTTCCCATTGTACAGCTACCTTTCACTCTATTTCTGGCAACATACAAGTGAAAAAGCAAGGTGGTAGAACAGTTGTGCAACTTCCTTACGGTTATGTAAATCTCTGAGGAAAACAAACAGATTTCTGTGCATAACACTCAGCTGGAACCCTTACCAGGGCTCAGGATTTTTAGAAGGCACAAAACACAGAGGCTGTTGCAAGATGCATAATGTACGTTCAGAGAGCTAAACTGCAAGTAGGGGGAAAATCATCACCAGAAGCATCCATAAACACACCTAGGGCAATGTTTGTGTTGGCATCTGCTACACTGTGATTTTAAATGGCCTGTTCCAGAATGCTGTGTTTTGCTTCCACGTTACCAAGCACTTCTCCTTTCAGGGTTACAAATAGCAGGTCTGACCCAGTAGCAGCATTTCAGAAACCCCAGATGTTTTTGCTTTCTCCCTCCCTCAGCAGGCAGAACGCACTCCCTTTATGCATCCTCCCACACTTCTGCAGGTGTTTACAAACTGAAGTGCACCAGCATGCCCAGTCAATGTTTGCAGGCAACCAAGACATTCTAGTAATAGGTTTCCAAAGGCAATTCTAAAGGAGTTCAAACTGCCAGCTGCCTCAAATAGCAAGGTAACCAATTCTATTGCAAAGTTTTGGGAAATCTTAACATATTTCCCTCCCTTACCTCCCAAAAGCCCTGTTAAAAACACATACATTGAGACTAGGAAGACAATTATTTTTTTGCTTGAATACAAGATTCTACTATCATGGAATAGAAGATTCAACAACGAGGTCCCTGAGATGCATCCGTACACTAAAAGATTCAAGCAATAACCTCTTAAGCACTAACTTCATATTTATTGGAAGTGTTCTGAGTTGCAACATAAGGCTTACCAAAACCAATGTTTATGAAAACCGACGTTATCAAAAAAAAGTGAGAATACAGCAGATCAAGTTTGCCCTTATATTTAAGCCTTAATTTAAAAATAACGAACCGAACAGCAATGTTCAACTACTTCAACTGTAGTCAGAAGTAAAAAGCATGTAAGCGACAGAAAAAACAGAATAAGTTGTTTGGCCTCAGCGTGTTTTCATCCTTCACAACAGTGCTGCCTGAATTCAACTGCTTTCTTCCTGAAAGTTCATATATAGTTATTCCTCAAACATACCTGAGCTGCATTTTAAGATGGTGGGATGAAGCAACAGTAGTTTTTCATCATTCCTTACCAGAACCAAAAGGCGCACTTTGCAGGTACATTATAGTACTACTGTCAGCATCAGTAACTACTGCAGGCATGATGCTGGTATGATGGCATGTACCAAACCGTCTTGTGACAGAAGGAAGTTTGTGCACTGCAGGCTCAGACCTCTTACTAACTCCTTCCCTAGGATGATGCAGAGACAGCCTCTGTACTAACTACATTGACACAGAGAATAAATCAGCTCAGAAGTACTCTTTGGGATGGGCACAGCAGTTGATATTCTTGCACCATTTAGAGAGACAGAGAGAGAGAGCGCGAAGTTGTCTCCCATGTAAGTTACTTCAGATCCCATGGTATATTTTAACTAGGTATTCAAAAATACTTTATCCCTCCTCCCCAGTCAGCTCAGTTTTTCCTGCTAGTGAAGAAAATGCAAGGCACTAACATATTAATGCTGTAAGGAATGTGAAATAGTTTGTTCTTCATATACTTTTATACCAGTTCTTTACTTAGCAGCATCTCTCCTGAAGAGGCACTAGATATATGGCAGACAGTGTAACTTCTGGAACTTCTGCTCAGCTGAGTTATATCAAGTTAGCTGCTTCAACAGCTGAGCAGCTTTGTAATTCACTCCCCCACCCCCTTACAAAAAAAGGCACCTAATATGTTTTATTACTGGTTTCTGTAGCTTGTGACTGTGCAGCTTGATATAACTGTGTATATGAGAGATCTCATGACTATACTGATATACTGATTTATGATCAAGAGTTATCATTTCAGGATACTATTCTAAATAGAGCATTTTTGTTTCAGCAAAATCCCACTACCAGTGGGTTGCTACCTGAGAAGTACTTAAGATTGTGTATTGCTAGTCAGAATAACTCTATTAATTAAACTTGGTGTAAGAAATTGCACTTTCCCATTCCTTCCCCAATCCCAAGATCATTTCAAATTAAATACCTGACCCTTTTCTAAAGGGAAATCTGTAATGCAGCTACAAAGAGGTAGCTAAGTGGCACATGCCAATTTTCTTTTTTTTTTTTTTTTCCTCTTTTAAAAGTATACCCAACCTTCATTTGCAACATTTTTCATAGGAAGTCTTAAAACAAGAAATCTCTATTCAGGTGGCACATGGAGTTACCATAGTTCAGAAGACTGAACTCGTAAGGGAACAAAATTCCCTTCAGGTCCATAATCAAAAACTAACAAGCATGGGGGCTACCCAAGTGACTCAGCATATGCAGGTACGTAGCTGAAGAGGAATGTCTAGAGCCAAATCCCATGCTTCTCCTGACATACGATAAAAGTTACTCTGAAGAACCATTCAGATCAAGCCCACCATTCGATCAATCTGCCTCATGTAGTTGCTCTTCAGTGGTAGTAAGTATCTCCTCTCATCAGGAACTCTGTTACACTGTTAACAAAATGAGAATATTTTAAGAACTCAAATCTGCAAACAGTCAATCCCATATCCTTTTTAACATAGCAGGCATTTCAGCATCAGTGACCACAGACTTCTTCCCAGTGCAGAAAATTGTAACCAACAGCACCTCTGGTCCTTACTCTCCCTCACCCTTCGCAAAGGAAATAAAGCAGAGCCCTGAAGTACCACTTCCAAATGGCATTTTTTCCACTGCCTAACCCAACCCAACATACATTGCCTCTCCAGTAACACAACCACAACTGGTTCTTACGTTAGAACTGAAGTTGACTGCCTTTAATTCGTTAGATTTAACTTTTTCTGTGCTGCCTTCTTCTCCAGGGAGGATGTCTTGCCACAGTGAGTTACGGAAACGTTCATCCACAGATACAATATGTCCCTCAGTAGTAAACATATATTTATTTCCAGACTTATGCACTGGATTGTCTTCATCAAACAACTAAAGAGACAGGAGAGACAGAGATGAATTAAGCACGCAACATTTTTCAAGTCCCCCTCATCAAGCTAAAAAAAACCACACACGTATGTTTGAAGGATCACACAAAAAGCATACCTTTTAGTGCTAAATGGCTAACTGCTGTTAGAACAAATGGAAATAAACGGTTTTAATGAAAGTGATTTATTTTAGCAGTTAAAAGAGGAGATCAAAAGAAAAAATTTCTCACACAACTTAACTCAACCTCATTTTTCTATGCTACACTATGCAGGCATTCCTAGGCTGGCATCCACTGCTGCTATTCAGTCACAGGTTTTTTTTTTTTTCCATCTCTCCACTACAGGAGATTGAGAACAGTAGCTTAAGCAGTGTTGGCTCAAATGCTTTCTCCTGTGACTGCCAAAGCCTGATGGGTACTAATTGGAGGCTGCTGCTATTCGGGCAAAATGGCTACAAGCAGTAATTTAACTTACAGCTGAGCTGCAGCTTCCTTTGGTCTTGCTCCCTTGCCTTTCAGCTTTCCCCCTGACAGAGCTGCCAGCTTGCCCATTTCAGGACAACAAGCTCAGGCAACTGCCCAAACCTCCAAGATTAGGGTGGGGTCAAAGAAAGAAGAATACACACTCCAATCCACTCTGATACCCAAACACCTCTGTTCCCCAGAGCCTAGCATGGTTTCTAACAGTACCTGCCTCCTTGTGCCATGTTTGTGCACAACACTTTCAAGAGAGTATCTTTGAAATAAAGAACATATACATACCAGGTACAAATATTTACATGTTTCACTGAGAAAAAAGCTCTCCATTCGATCTTCTTTTGTCTTTTCTACAACATGGTGTAATGTAGCATAGCCACACCTGAAAGATTTAAGATTAGTTTGGGCTTAGTTCCCACGAATTCTGATCTTGAAGAACTCCCTAAATTTTCCTCAACCTCAGACCATTCCAGTTCACTAGGGATGCAGTTAAAAAGAAACAAGTCTCTTTTACAAGGAAGCATTGATTATTGATTTATGGTATCCTGATGAGACTGTAATCACTGGCACTGTGGTTGAGCTATTCCATTATTCAGATGTATTAAAAGTGTCTTTCAAAGAAGCAAGATGCTCTCAAGTCACCCTGCATAAAACAGGTAATTTCCCCATAGTGAGCACATGAGAGACCCACATCTGGAAGCCTGGTCTCACGCAAAGGTTTTATCCTAAGCTAGCTACTACTCTTCCCTCCCACTGACCCTTACAAATGAAGCTGCAAGCCATCATACAGTACACTTGCAATTCTTTCAGTCACACCACCATACAGCATCTGAATCCCACTTATTTGCAGAACATCACCATTTTATACTATCCTATGGTTAATACAGACTTGGTCTATGAAAGCAAATTCTAACGGTTGAATAAAAATCTGCTGTCTTCCCGTTGAGTCTTGCAAGAAGTTCAGATATGTAGTATTAAAGTCAGGATTCATAGTTACTGTCTTGAGAAGAAGGCTGATATGCAACAGAGTCTAGCTTAGAGGCCATCCCCCCAGTTTAAACACCATGAGTCCATAAGGTTAGAATTATTCTTGCAGGAGCCATAGAAAAAAAGTAATCTTACCAGGTTTTGCCAACTGATCATCAACATTGCATTTTTAAAAGGTAGTTATAAAATTCTGAAGGCACAAATTTGTCACTGGACAATAAATTTCATTTTCAAATGAGAAAAATAATTGTTCAATAAATAAATCATCACTTGTGGTTTTCGTGGAGGATTGGGTTCTCTGGTTTACCTACATTTGGCAGATTGGATTCTATAGAGTATTAATATAAAAATATATGTATATAGCAGTGAGATAAGGCAAAGAACACTGAAGACTGACTTTGCTTTTGTGTATTTTTCCAAACTCTGTAGAATATCCATTCCCACATGAAGGTAAAATGGGTTCTTTGTGGCCTGGATAAGGGAGAAAGACAACCGGTAGAGCCAGCAATTTGGAAATCTTGTAAAAATAACACTTACAACAAAGGCATAGTAGTATCAAATTCTCACGCATTACAGAAAACTTATCTTTATAGGAACATGACTTAGATTACTCTGAGCAAGAACCCAGTAAAACTTGTAACAAATTCAAGCTCTGATAGCTTTCTTGCAGCCAGAAAGTTATTTTAGTTTACTGCATCTGCTGCCAGACAGAGACTATGCCTGGACAACATAGCAAAGAAAGTTATTACATTTACTTCAGTAATTTCTATAAAGAAGTCACAAGTCCCTACTGTGTAAAAATCTGCCAGCTATTTTTCAACAGCTAGTTTAGTCTCACTTTTGCCTGTCCTATAAAAAAGGCTATTTTCAAATCTTTCAAGGTCCCTTCCAATCCCTAACATTCTGTGACTCTGTGTAACACAGCAACTACATTACGTAACGGTCAACTGCCTAAACAGAGACCTCTATATAAGAACACCCAGATACAGAGGAACCAAGTTTTAGCAGTCTGACAGTGACCAAGTACACGGCAGGGACTAGGGGTGTAAAAAGTTACTTTCTGATCAAAAAGATTTTTGCCAAGACTTGAGTTGTAAGCTCAGAAGATTCAAGTACCTGATAAAGAAGATATGTAGATTCCACTAACTCTGGCCTCAGTGGATAAAAGGGAACATCCGGTGCTTGAAGCTGCCAGTTGTATCTTTCTGGGAGAGCTCCATATCGTTTCCATATGGCATAATAAAAAGCATGGAGGCAAATAGCATCTTCCACATCTCCTATCAATACCTACAACAGCCATGAACACGCATGCTTAATACTGAAGGCCAACAAGTTGCTTTCTACTCTGTATAAGAACATACCATATAATAAAACATTCCCCTCATGCATGGTATACAAATGCTGAGGTTAAATGAGGAAAGTTAGGAAGTATCTCAAATCTCATATAGGGCAGGCCAAGACTTCCAATATTGTTATGCTGAACTGAAGCGCTGTTATGCTGATGCAGATGCTGAACTGCCCTAAGCCTCTCTTACCAGAACAGCCAGATGTAAGCCTGCAGGCTAAAGCTCATCTCAGATGCTCAGATTCATTTACAGATGCTCTGATTCATTTACAAACTAGGATTTAAATGAGCCTCTCTGAGAACCCCTCCACTGTGTAATTCAGCCATTAAAAAAACAAAAGTTTACTTTACCTGTAGTCCAGGAAAAAAGGCTTGCAAAGAGTCAATCCAAGTGTTCATCAGCTGTCCAGTGAACATGTTTACATTAACATACAAAGGTGGGTCACCTTCACCTTCATTGCAAGCTTCTCGACTGCCAAATGACAATAAGCGTGTGTAAATATTCGCTGGTCTAGAACACAATGGGAGTTTCATTTTACAGCAATGCCACCAGCAGAGAATCGGCTGCAATTTTGTCAGTGTTAAGCTCAAAGCTATTTCAAAAAGAACCAAGAAGTCCATCCAGCTCTCAGAAGAATTAATTCATAAATGTATGTACATCATATCCTTAAGTTATGTCAGCAGAATTCCTATTAAAAAGCCACACGCCTGTAAGATCAGGTCTGAAGAAGTACTACACCAGCTAATTTCCATCACAGTTCTACAGCCTTCTCTCAGCCTAACATTTACTAATTTGGATGGTAACCAGTTCAGTATTGCACCAATAATGCCGTATAGATCAGTTGACTAAGGAGTGAAGGGAATGTTAAAATTTCTTTCCACAGTGACTACCACAGAAATAAGATTTTCTTTTTTAAAGAAAAAAAGAGAACACAAATTTTTCAGAGGATGACCAAACACTGTATGTTGTGTCATATCTTGCTGTAGTATTTATATATTTAAGGAATTGATACTCATAGAAAATAACATACCCTCTTCTTAAGTGGTTCTGAATGTTCCGATAAGCATCATTGAACATCTCCAAGTCTTCCTTTTCTCCAAAGAGGATGTAAGATTTCAGAAGATATTCATAAAATGAATCTGATCCTGCTCCCAAGCCACTCTGCTTTCCAACCCAATGGCCAGTTTGAATATTCACAACATTTCCTTTCAGAATAGACAAAAGGTTTAGTTGAAAGTAGTTAAGTACATCAGAGAAAAAAAATAATAAATCAAATAATAAAAACTGAAAAATATTACATTTTCAAAGTCTTAAGGAGGAATGAACAAAGATTATTATCAATGTGTTACAGTGCATTCATCCAAGTGTACACCTGCGGTCATTTTAAGTACTTTTAGTCATCTGCCAATCTAGATCATATTAATGGGAATACAAACACAAGAACTTCAGGTATGTTTCCCAGTTTAATGGAAAATTTGTCTTTGGAAACCTGGACCCTACGGAGTCATTCAGATAATCCATTTTTCTTATGAAATTAAAGTGCCATTTGTTCTACAGAAAGCACAAGTAGACGAGAAGAATACGACTTAACAGCTGCAGAGGAAGCAGATCGACAAAGTTTCTGTTACGTGAAAGAAACCTGCAGAGTGATGGCATTCTGCTACAGGAGACTGAGGTAGCTTAAAACATAGAGCCAGTCAATACAGCATCACCTCGAGGAGATTACCTAGCAGTCCAGTGTTATTGCTCCTGAGACTCCAGAGTGCTTTGACAGCTCTCCTGGCCACCCATTCAAAGGTGGAATCACCGAGCAGCCTACTCAGAATACCAAACTCCACTAACAGGGAACCGGCTCCTGCAGTGCAAGTTTCATTATTGCTGTCTGGAGGTACCCCCTTCTTCAGATTGACCTGTAAAGCAGAGAGAGTGCTAACAGCAAGAAGGCAGGCTGCACCTCATACACCTGTGCTCTAATCTGCAGTCTTATATTTATTATAAAACTTTTTTCAGTAGTTTTTGCAATGCATCGAAAGCCAGCATATTGTGGCTTGGTCAAAAACCTTTCCGGAAGAATTCCTGAAATTCATCTTCTAAATTTATAACATCATGCTGAGGGTCAGAAATCCTTATTTTGTTACTCTTATACTTGATAATCCTTCCAAATTTCAGTCTGCTTTTTCGTCATTTCTGCTAAGCATTCAGGTTCTTCCAGGGTGATACAAGCATTGCTTCCCCTAGTTCGGTGCTCTTGAAATCAAGACTTTCATCAGCAAATGCTCAACTTTCCCACAGCACAAAATGCTAAAGGGAAGTTACGCCACCCTCAACTGCTTTACCATGCTCTGAACAGAAGTGAAAGCTCCTGTTTCTGCAGCCTGACAGATCTGGAAGCAAAGTAGTGCCGCTGTCCCCAGAAATTCAAAGCAGTCAGGCAAGTGCTAATTAGTTTTACGGTTGAGAGTTCTTCCACTAAAATTTGTGTTCTCCTCCTTATCTATTGCATGTTTAAAACCAGAGGATGCAGCATTCAAGAATACTGCAGTATTTTTGAGTACTCACTGAGCAGCATTCAAGACAATGACAAATACCAAGCCCAACATGACAATTATTTTAGACTGGTTTTATTTTGTCACCACAATTATATTAGTACCAAGTCACCAACAAAGGTACTTTCCTAAACTATTTGCCTTTGCAGTATTTCTTGTTAACCTCCTTACTGACAGCATTGTTACCATATGATATATACATGGAAAGCATGGGGCAGGGCATGTTCTAGCCAAACAGCATGGAAACAAATGACTACTGACCCACAGGGAACAATATATACAGAGTGAGAAAACAGCTTAAAGAAAATGTTTACTACACAGAAGGAGCAACTTACACATTGTCCATTTCACCACACCTTAGTGCAGTTCCCCCCCACACCCCATTTCAATGCAACTTAGCACAGGCTCAATACCCGAGGTGCACATATAAATGCACACACAGGGCACAGAATTTGAGTTATAGGACAGGAGAGTTACTACTTTTAGATTCTTTCCACACTATGCTGATGTGCTCACTTACCCGAGGATATGGTATTCCAGTTTTGGTGTTCTCAAAGGCCGGAAGTAGTCTCACTGCTAGGTCATGAGCCATATGCAACAGTTCGTTATCATAATCCTTAATGGTCATATCACCAAAAGGCTGTTTGGTATCTGTAATTATTATGTGGGCAGAAAGCAGGCTTCCCAAAACCCTATTGGAAAAGGAAAAGATCTCCAGGTTTTAAATCTGATATGAACCTAGTTCTTCAGCTAACCCCTTACCAGTATCATGTTTAACAGAAGTATTGCTTTGTGCATCTTACAGGCACTACAGAAAGAGATCTGCTTTTTTTCCCCCACCATTAGTCAGCACATCTAGAAGTCATGTTGGTTTTGTCACCCACAGAAATCTCAAGATCCTGTTCTGCAAAATGTACCTAACTTGGTAGCTCCTTTTAACACACCAAGTCTATTTCTGAGTGAAGACCACATTCCCCCACCTTTTTTTGCAGTCATTTTGCTGCTGCAAATAGCATTAAGTTTGTTATATAAACTTAATATTCGCAAAAAAAGAAATTCTAACAAGTTCACAGTTTAAGGCAGTTATTCAAATAATGAAACCATTTAATATCAGACAATATCTTAAACTCATCTCTAAGACAGACAGGCCTGTTTTTCATCTAGAACAAAAGTGAAAGCAAGCAGAAGGTCCATGGAAAACGATCAAAGCAAGGAAAATCTGTCAGCAGGGTTGTTCGTTGTGCACAGAGTCTGCTGCAAGAGCAACAACAAAAGAGTAGCAGTCTGCAACCCAAAGACAGCAGAGACTACCATTCTATCACTGCTTCAAGTCACATGTGACTCAAAAACATTTTAAATATGAAAAGATGCAATACTTTCATAATAGGGTTAAAAAAAAGCTTAGTCAAGGAACAATTATGGAATAAAGCCTACCAAAGATATCCTTATCAATTTTACTTTTGATCTCCCACATATGCACACCAAGCCTTTAACCTTGTTACTGTTTTAAAGACAGAAACTTAGGGCTACATACCTGATTGTTGCCTCAAACACCTGGACCGTTGAGTCTTTGTCAAATGAAACTGTGTCTATCACCAACTTCACTGCTTTCTGGAATTCTGAGGAATTTCCCATTACCTTTTACATAAGAAAAAAACTATTACATCTAATTATTGCTTCAGAAGAAGAGGGAAAACAAGAGAACAGCAAGTCCACATTTTAGACCAACAGTCCTATGAACTAGATCCAGAACAACTACCTCAAGCTCCTGCTAATAGACTCTCCAGAAAGTTAACCATTCCAATGACATGAAAAAGGGCATTGAAAAAAATATATATTTATATATGTTAAAACAGGGAAATCCACAGATATTTTTGTCCTTTTTACAAATCTACGTACTCAGGCACTCTCACTCCCCCAACATCAGCATTGTGGGTGATCTTTCAGCCCATGAGCCTAAAATCTCTTAAGATCTAGTGTACTGAACACTTTAACTGCTTTGCTATACACATACATCAGCTTAAGAGTTAAGTTTAGCTTAAAAGATAACATGACTTAAAGAACAACAAAGTCTGATTTGACATTTATTTGACCAGGGCGTCCAACTTCTCGATCTTTTGACTCCACACCACACACTGTGCCCAGGACAAAACATGCCAGTTTGGTACAGGTGTACCTCAACAATCAATTTCCACCAGATGCAGAGACAGAGGTAAATTCAGCTCCAACTTCAAGGAAGCAGGAATGCGGAAGGAAAACAGGGATTCCTTCTTGCATAAGTTCATGATAAGGCTGGGTGTACAGTTCTTTAACCATCAAAGCACCAGGTGTCAGCCAGCCTGCTCTTTCCAATACCCAGACCTAGCGGGAAAGCGTTCACATACTTGATCTGAGGGGATGAAGAACAAAACTGGCTTTCTCCCCACAGAAGCTCCTAAAGCAGTAGAGCCTCTAGGAACCAGAAGTTTTATACTGGAGAAAAAAGTTATATAACATCCCCAAGGTACAGGACACTGAGCCGCTGGTGAATGAGGACAGAAAGGCGACTGTTTAAGCAGCACATGATCAGCCACGCAGCTCAGATCTCCAGCTGCTGTCTCGGTTAAAACCAACTTTTTCCTCACTTCCTGCTCTCAGTTCTGTTCGTTATTGCCACGTTCAGCTCAACAGCTGAGACCTCTTCACCGCAGAGATGCATTTCCTTTTAGCAACCGTAAGTATTTTATAACCTGAAGTCCATATAATCCTTGCACGCACTGCCACCTCTAAAAGAGGGGAGAAATGCCTTACGGATCCTGCGCACCAGCGGGCCCTGGTCACTCTCCAGGAATCTGGCCTGGCTGCAAGAACGAGACTGACAAAACCTGAGGCGGGTTCTAAATGTGCCTAAGGAGATCAAGGAGGGAGATCTTCTCCATGATGTCATACTGCTAGTACTACTAACATAAACTGAACTGCTTATCACATTATCTTCAAATTTTATCAGAAATGCATGTGATAGGCTACTTTAGCAGCTTTACAGACTTTCCGCCTTTCCTTTCACCACACTCCATATGGATTTACACATCAATCAGGCCCTCTCAGCCAAGCAAAACAGTTAAGAGCTCTTAGAGCGCTCTTGAACAAGATGAACTCTCCTCATACCATCTCATAGCCCCATGCAAACTGCAGTACAAATCCATCCTTCCTGAATGCCAGAATAACAGGAGAATTCCAAAAGAGATCTCATCCGACCGACAGGGAAACACAAACACTAAACGGTGCCTGTCCTGTGGCAGGCCCTTGGAAAACACCACGGACCAAATCCCTCCAGTTTAATACTTTCTGTTGCTGTCTTCCTTCAATTTCTCAACAAGTTTCTTTACATTCTCCCCTCTTCTTCAGCTCCACTAGCTTGCTTCTTTCTTTCCTTTTTTTTTTTTTTTGGAGGGGGTGTGAGGCATTGAGTGGTTTTTGTTGTTGTTGTTTGGTTTGGGGTTTTTGTTTGTTTTGGTTTGTTTTTTCTGTTATTGTTCTACTGTTGTCTAAGTTCAACCTCAGAGTAAAGAACAATATCAGAATTGTTCAATACCAGGGCTGATGAACTTAGCAAGAACCATCTTAAAGAGGACATGAAGTAAAAAAATGCCCCCCATTTTCCCCTTCACCTCTTTCCTTCCAAATCTGTTCTAAACCACTACCTAATAGAAGTCGTAGCTCACAAACATACTTCCACCTCAGTTCAACTTGTTCTGCAACTGAGACCTGCAGTTTCATAAGCCTTCTAAACAAAGCTCTGTGCTAGTTTTGATTCTAGGTTTCCCGCACCTGGGTCCACAAGACACCAACAGATAGACTCCCATTTTGCTAGCCTCATTTCCACTATTAACAGTTGGACGAACAGATCAAATGAGACACCCGTATTTGCAAGAGCATCTGGAGTTTCTCACATCTCTGAAAACCTCTCATCCAACTGACTTCATCCTTTCAGACATTCACGACCATATCCTACTAAGGCACTGCCTTTAGATTTTAATTAGCCAAATAATTACTCTTTGGCATTACATCCTAGCTACATTAATGTACTATTAAACTAATTTTCAAAATCAGTTTGTTCCTTTCAGCTCCTTATACTAACCTTCTGAACTTCCTTCCTGAGCTTTTGATTAAATTTAGCTTAAGAAGGCTATGCAGTAATTCTGAAGCTTTATCATACAGTAGAAGTACTGTTATTGAAGTTGAACGGATTAAAGACTTCTTTAAAGGATTACTGATTTTGAAGGTCAGCTAAGACTTGGTAGATACCTAAAAGCCAGAGAAGACTTCATAGATTCTGTTGTACCCTTTTAGCTTTTTCCCTGTAGCTGACAGCTAGCCCGTTACCTCTCCTCCCCATGACGCCACGACCCTCTTCCTTACTAACTACTAATTCTCTTTGGGGTAACTGGCATTATCTCCAAATATGAAAGTGAGAATAAAACCAAAGTATTTTGGACGACTCACCGCTAGGGTATCCAGTGCATCTATCAGAGTTAGCGAGTAGTTTCCTAAGACGTCATTGATATTCAGATTTGTACTGGAAAAAAAAAAACAGCTAAGCGTTAGGTACTATGATCAGCGGACCTTCAGGAAAATCATCAAGCAACACATCCACCTTACTTGAGACCCACATCTAAACGTTTCGGTTCACAGATAGGCCGAGAGCTAACGAGACAAACCGAAGCACCTGCGAGAAGCCACGCTCCCCTCGCCGTCAGCCCCTCGGCCTCTGGCAGGCGCACGTCCCGCAGCCAGCGCGCACCGGCAAGGCCCCGGGGCGGCCATCCCAGGGAACCCGCACGGAGCCGGGCAGCGAGGGACAGGCAGCGAGGGACGCGGGTGACACGGGGCCGGGACCCAGCGCCTGCTTCTGCAGCACACCTACGGCTGGTCCCTGTGGAGCGAGCACCGCGCGCTCCGAGTGCTGGAACGGCAGCAGCGGCAACACCTGCTTTTTGGTGGGGGTGGGGGTTTTCGTTGTTCGTTTGGGTTTTTGTTGTCGTGTGTTATTTTTTCTGCTTCCTCACTTCCTGATACCAGCACTCAAACCCTCCTCCGGCCCGGGAGGAGACACGGCCTTGCGCCCTGCCTCGGCGGCCCCTCCGGGCGGCCCGCCCGGCGGACGGCGCCCTCCTCTTCCTCCTCAGCGCCCTCCTCCTCCTCCTCCTCGCCCCCGCCGCCCCCACACTCACGGGTCGTCGCGGTCGGGGCCGCGGCCGCAGCAGTGCAGGGGGTCGAGCTCGTCCCGCGGGAAGGCGTGCTGCATGTAGCTGTCGTAGCCGAAGACGAACATGCCGCGGGCGGCGTCGCGCAGCTGGGCCCGCAGCTGCGGCGGGAAGGCGCCGCTGTAGCGCGTCTCGTACTCATCGCC
>VXAA01000836.1:2742-22498 GCA_013399115.1 Anseranas semipalmata | reverse complement strand
GGCTGTCGTGGCACGGCCCGGGCGCGGGGCGAGGGCGGCAGCAGCCGCGTCGAACGCCGCGGCCCGGGGCGCACGGGGACGACCGAGGAGCAGCCTCCGAGCCAGCGGGGGCTGACAAAGCAGCATAGCTGCAGGAAGCTGACAGCGGCCCTTGCCAGCTGCGGCCGTGAGGGAGGAAGCGGTAAAGCCAGAACCCCTCGGCCACGGCCGGGCGGGGGCGGCCGGGGAGAACGGCCGAGGCACGAAGCGGCCACGAAGGCGGCCGGGGGAAGCTGCATGCACAGCCCCTGCGGGGCAGTGAGTACTCACGGCCGGACCGGCGGTTCGTCTCCCGCCTGCAGGTCGTGGCTTCCCTGGCGGAGGTCGGATCCTGCTCTTTGCTTCGTCCGTTCAGCGCGACACGAAGGGAAATGAATGCATCTGAAGGTCGCAATTCAATATCCACCGAGACTTGCATATGCTGACTCCTGCCAAAATCCTCCAGCCGGTTCAAACATAGCAGCCCGAGGTCACTTTTAGTTCCTTTCCTAAACCTGTGGAATTGGTGCATTTTTAATGTTTTTCCCACTTATATTCCCCCCAGCAATATTATCTATACATACCAAGAATGGGATCCACTTATTGACTCGAAAGATGAGGGAAATTCCTTGTTACTGAAAAGACTGAAACATCCTTCCACATAACGTAGTTCCAGAGAAAGCAACTTACTGGTTTACTTCACTGAGAGACTTGTGCAAATCAAGTTTAGCTTCACCTTTCACCCATCACAGTACCTTGTTCCTCCTCTACTCATGCATTTGCGTTGTTTGGTCAACAATACAGTTACAAAGTTCTCCCAGATGCATATCTTCAGAGAAACACAGATGAAAACAACAAATGCTGTCAGCATCTAAACCAAAGGAGTCAGAAGTGATAGTTTCACAGAACTCCTCATCAGGAAGTTGTCACCCCCAGCACAAGGCTTATGGCCCCTCTCAAGATGAAGTTATATAGTTATTTTCCACCAGTTTCCAAAGAAACTACTCTTAATACACAGCACTGACCAAGCACCAACCATGCAAGAACATTCAACTATTTTTTTTTCTAACAGACAATAGTTAGAAATAGTTTGATTCTAGTTTAGAAATAAGCCTTATCCTCATTTAAAGTTACAGTCTAGACCACCATTTGACAGCATTTAAAACATGAAGTTTCCTAACTAGACCAGGAAAGGCTTCTTGAATTTGTTGTGTTTATCTGCCCGCCTGCATGGAAGCGATACCACATACTCACAATTGTTAGAACAGTGTTTCAAGGAGTCAGCTTGTTTGCTCCTCTCACAGATGATCTAAAGAATTGAATTTTAGCATAGATATGTTCAGTTAGCTTAAGTGTAACGATGTTCTCCATAATTTGGTATGGAGGACCTGGTATATATTTCTAACAATAATAAAAGGAGCTGTGCTGCTACAGATGAGTATGCAAAAGAATGGTTTTCAACAACGCTTTTATTGAAGCACTTCAAAATGATCACAATGATAGATGTTGCCTTTAACAGAATAAAACCTGTAATGTCATAATTAAAAGGCACTAATCGTGACACAAAGGTCTACTTACCCACCTTCCACTGTGATGGAAATAAAAACATTTTTATTTCTCCTTTAAAAGAGTATGTCTATACCCCCCTTTAAGTGCCATTCTGCATTTGTCCTTTAAGTGACATGTAAAAGAAATCCCTGATGTTTCACCAAGGCATACCTTAACTTTCAGCATCTGTAGTTCTAAAGCAACAGACAACTTTTAAAAGGTTTGTGATTTTGTGAGAAGAGTCATTCTGAACTCACATTTTTGGAGCAAAAGTCCTGAAGCATGTACCAGTCTTAAGTATTCACATCACTTCTCCTTTAACACGATTTATTGATTTGCTGTTCATGTAGTTGGCAACACACTGCTCTTAGCAAGGTAGCTTAAATAATCTGATTTATACTCCCTGCTTAGTATTCATACAGCTCTCTCTAGTGTATGGGTCAGTGCAAAAACAAGCCAGCAGGGAGCAGAGTTGAGGCATGCTACCCAGGAAGAGCATTTCTAACATTCATTAAACACACACTAAGCAAAGCATGACATGGGGGCACACCCATTGCACAGCCAGAGTAACTATAAAATTAAACATTAGAAAAGTTAAAAACTTGATAATCCAGCTAAGTCATACTTAAATTGTTATAGACCCCTGCATGACACATTAATTTAACCAGAAAGACTGTTTAAGGCATTTCCTTTGGCCTCCTTCCTTCCACCAGAAATTAATTAATTATTTATTTTTTTTTAAACTTGAGCATCCATAAAGGACAGTCTTTCCAATTTGTTTCTATGAAGATGTAAAGAGAAAATACAAACTGATAAGAAACTAGATTATTAGTTCCATAGACCATGAAACAGCTCCACATTTGTGCATTTTTCCTGTTGTCAAGTGGCAGGGCAGAATCGCCCTGTGCAACTGCTAAGACACTCAGCTGCACTAGGGGGTGACGATGAGCACTGTACTGCACTGTAATTGCACTTCAAGAAACCACCAGCCACACGACATTGCATAAACTAGCCAGTAGGCCTCAAGGAAAACTCCACACAGCCCAGTGCTGTGGGCGCATGCACAAACATTTCTTCCCAGGCTTGTCTACAGACTTGCTGCTCTACAATCAGTATGAGTGATCACTTAGTACTGAACAAAATCAGCAAGTATTTAGAGTTGACAGCTATTTCAAACCGTAAGAACACCACACAAGACTAACACACCACAAGGTCATAAAGGTATGACTGATGTCCAAATTGTGTGTATATTAATGATCACGTGCATATTCATGACCAAGAGTTGTCTCTGGCTCAGTATTTGCCTTTTCACAAGACCCAGTTTTCTTAATAATGGTCAAGGCCTGTTGCAGATACATCAGAAGAGGAGTTTGCTCACTACAGAGCCTGAGTCAAGTAATCATCAGCAAGATTAGATTGACCCAGCAGATTTCTATAAGCAGAACATAACTGTGGCAACCAAGTTCAGACAACACTGCTAATGCCTCTCTTAGGCTCCGCACCTTTTTTTAAGAACAGAAAAGGTTTAACCTTGAACTTAACTATGCCAGGAAAGCAGTTTTTTCAGTCCAAGGCTGAAAGTTGGAGAGAACAGCCTCACTTCTCAAGAAAGACTTAGTACACTTCCATTCCATCTCAAAATGAAGGTAGCTGGCAAGTTCATCAAGCCCCCAGTAAACAGAAAAAGTGTAATCCACAGCATTGGATTCAGATAGTCACTTTGAGGTCTACATTTCTGCCATGTAAGTAACTAAGGGCATCTGGAAGAACAGTACAAGAATAGCTGTGAAAACCTAAGTGGAGTCATTTTGTGAAGTAACACAAATGTACATTTTGGAATATGTACACTATAGATGGCCAGTGTAGCCTTCCTTCCTATTTAAATTTAGAAGTAGGAACTATTATTTAAATACCACCTCAAGCAATCAGCTGTTGGCCAAGTTTACACCGCAGCTTAAGTGATCAGCCAGAGTGACAAATCCTACACACAGTAGTAACACCATTTTGAGACTGTCATGAGGCATTTTTGCTTCAAAAGTTAGCTCCAGGTAGCTAATTTTGCATGCGGGAAACTCCTATCAACTTAAGAAATATGCATATGATCTTTCACTCAAGAGTTCTTAGTCCTTCCCACAAGCCCAGTTACATGAGAAGGATGCCAAGTGATCAATACACAGGCCTAAGAACTGACCCACTACAGCTCAGGAAGTTTGAAGGCTTATATGCAGGCAGACTGCATAGAAGACATCTAATTTGTTACCATTGCTTGGAAGATATTGACATATGGTCCTATACATTAATCAGTCACCTAAGAAATTAATAAAGTCATGTTTGGGAACCACAGTCAGTGTAGCTTCAGATTAAAAAAATAATCAAGACAGATTCTGTTCAAGACCTCAGTCAATGAAAGCCTCACCTTTCCATTGCGATAAGAATCTTCATGCTTTAATTGGTAACAAATGATCAAACACTTCTAGATCTGATACTTGTGCCAGAAAGCAATGATTTACTCTAGGCTTGATGACAAGAAACAAGCTTTTAGATATGTGCATTTTTCTCCCCAAAAATGTAATTCCAGAAGGCTGACCTGCTCACAACCCTTCAGCTGACTAGTAAGTGCTTTTCACAGACATAAAAAGCACTGAGGACTGCTGAGATTAACTCTAGCTAAACCTGCTCCTGTAAGCTGAGAAAGCCCCAAGCCTGAAAGATAGTTTTATAAACACTTCGCTTTAATAGTTTAACCACAGAACATAAAGAAGTTCAGGTATTTACCGAGCCTTCTTTGTCCGTTTTAATTTTAATCAGGGAGGAGACAGCCCACAATGCAATGCCATGAGTTAAGCCACATCAACTCAAGTCAGTCAGTTAAGTGTCAATACAACCCTCAGAACATAAGTTTATTGAATAAAGCTGAAGAGCAGTAAACCAACATATGCATCCACCTAAATAAAAAAAATCCACGTATTTACAAAGTTCAGTAATTGTATAAGTTGTTCACATGCAGAGAATAATGCACAGGTTAACAATTGGTAGTGTTTGGATGCCATAAATGCTGAAAGCAGTGAAGTATATAAACACCAAACACATCAAGTTTAGCTATAGGCCAGTTAACTAAACAGTGACCTGGTCCCCCACAAAGATCCACACATTCTAGTTTAGTTCCATATTTTAGGCACAAGCAAGTTTGCTAAATAAAAGTAACTGTAGCAGTTCACGGTGAACTAGGGACTACAGTAGCAAGTTAATATACCCTCTCCTCTACAGCACCAGAGAATGAATTGAAATCATGCTTTAGAGAACTGAAAGGGGACAAAAAGTTAAATGCAAGTTCAGACTGAATGCAGGCAGCATGTAGTGTCTGTGCAACAGTGCGATAGTTGGTACAGAACAGTAAGGCCATGGCAGTCTAAATTAAAACTGGTTTGTCATAACCGATATGGACTAAACAGTGTTTTCAACCAAAGACTCCAAAGTAATGCAAACTCTACATTTAGGTAAGGAAGAATCACACACAGTGTGAGGCAACACAAGCAGGTGTACCATGTATTTGTATACACTAGCGAGCTACACTGACATTACTGTATGAACAAACCAGTCTTAACAAGTCTGTCCCTTTAAATATATTGAAGTCATTGAGAAAGTAAAGCTACAAAAACATTACAATCTTTAGTTTATACATACTTCCCTATACTGTAGAAGCTAGTCAAGAAATAGGATCAATTCATTGGCTCTCTTGTGCTTTGACACAGTTGAACATTTCATCTTGCAACTTACAGACTTTGCACATGGTTACATCAAGAAAGCAGGCAGGTCTAGAGTTGTCACAATAGCCGAGATGTTTCATAGCACCAGGTGAAACTGTGCCCAGCTATTTCATGAGCAGGAGAGACACTAGACAGTTACATAGATATTGTGCTAAAGGTCAACAACCGACTCTATACAAAAACATCAGTAATTTAAGTGTCATGCAGCCGCTCAGAATGTAGATTCTGGTTTCAGATAGAGATCACTAGTATCTGGAGATAGAAAAATGTGTTTGAACAAAGTCTGATGTTCCTAGCAATTTGTTTTCATGCTGGAATACTCCAATTTTTGAAAGCTTAACAGAACAGTCCATTCCCATCCCCCAGACAAATGTTAAACAAAAGCAACAGAATGAATTTAAAGTCAACTCCCCTAATTCATCATAAGTTTTCTTTTTTTCTTTTAAGTGACAGCATAAGATCTCAGCTGTAGATTAGTGATGCTGATCTATGTCTTGTGCTCCCCTCTGCAAACAGTTTCCATTTCTCTGCTAATGTACACACATCACATGCATTTGCGAGATAAATTACTATCCCACAATCCACGCTTAAATGTTTTCTAACTACTGTATGTGGCATCTTACAGAATCTCAATGCTGTCAAGCGTCAGCATCTTCAAGCCACTAAACATTAGAAATAAAACACTTGCTGAAAATCATATAAAAACCTGGCCCTGAAAAACCAGAACAGAGTGTACCATCATAGTTAACATGGTAGAGATCTTTTTTTTTTTTTTTAAAAAGCCCCCCCCCGCAACCCTCCCACCATAGATGGTTGTAAAATAAATATTTGTGCTGACTTTATGACAACTCTAGTTGTTTTGTGACATAATAGGAATACAAGTCTTCAGCAGTGCACATGAGAAATGAACTGTGAAAAGGCAAATTCTCATTACAGGATTTTTGGGTAATATCTCATTATGGAGGGAAGTGGACAATTGAGATTATGGCCAACTGGTACTGGAGATTCCAGGAAGACTTCAGCTTCTTCTAGATTTTGAATGCTGAATAAGCCACTGAAGCGTGATATCTGAAGAGAGAGAAGAGAAGTTCCATATTCAAGTGTTGATTTGTATTTGCATAACTGGAATCACTTTGGTATGTCCATGTCCTCAAATGCATAAGAGAAATAGCCAGCCTTTCTCTATAGGCCAGTCCAAGACAGAGGAACAGAATCATTTTTTGAAGGTTCGCTGTCTGTGCTTTGGTCCTAGAACTGCCCAGAGTCCTGTGAGTAACATTTGAAGGAACTGCCTTGGACATCTGGGTTCCTCAGTCAACAACATCTCTAAGAGACTTCCATTAACCTGATACCTTGGTCTTGCTCAAGTAATTACTTACAGATCAACATCACTATATTTAAGCCAGTCTGACAGCCTTTGCTGCCTCTCCTCACCTGATGGAAACAAAATTAGTTTAGCCCTACAGCATAAGCATCAAGCTCCTCCATGCTTGAAAGAGCTTCTCCAAAGGAAGCTAAATGCACAAACATCATACCAGCATAATGCTTGCAGCAGCAGCTTTCCTATAGCATCAGTGATGCTCAGCTGTGCTGTAAGCCTTGTGTGGGAGATATGACAGAAGGGAGCATCCCCTTCTCCTATCCCCCTTGTTTGCATCTCTAACTGAAGGCAAAGTGACATGGGTTTCTTGAATAAGAAACCATAAGAGTTCCACAGGCTGGTGATTTTTCCTGGTCAGAAGTCAAGTCCTTGATTAGAGCAGTTCTGGTATCCTGTATAGTTTGTTCCTGTCACTACTAGACTGAAGCTTTCCTCATCAGTAAACTCATGTTAGGCAGCCAGTGAACCAGTGTTAATCTAATGGCAGGCATATCAAGGCATCAGGAGAAGGATGGCAGGTGTTGCTGAGTACCATGCTTTCATTCAGTTGAGCTTATTCAGTATAATTACAATACTAGTGTCAGAAACTCAGGTACTATGGAACACCAAGTACCTGCCTTTGAATTCCAGAAATTTTAAAGCAATTGATGTCAGCACCAGAAAAATCTACTGTTTGGCTGCACGGAATGGTGACTAGCATAGGCCACAACATGAACATCTTAGTTAAGAGAAAGAGGGAAGATGATTATTTCATGGGAATGACTGATGAGGAAAAACTTGCTGCAAGTACTTGCTAGCACCTGCAGCCTCAAAGTGAAGCAGAGTTGAGAATACCTGATAAAGTATAAAATTTAGGCCAAACTAATAGTGAGACTAGTCAGCTATTTGCTGCAAGCCAACTAAAGGCAGCAGGTTTCATAGGAAACTAGCATAAGCTTTGCTAACTACAGACCCTTCACAGACTAACACCACTCAAGCTTCCTCACTGCCATCAGGAGTTATACCGCATTTAACCAGTGCACTTAAATGTTGCTGTTGGATTTGTTACCAGTTTCCTGAAGCAAGAAAGCTTATGTTTAAGAAGTTACAATCTCCCAATCCATTCTGACAGTCTTCATAATGCATAACATTATAGGTTAATAGTTACCTATATTATCTTTCTCTTTGCAAGAAATTGAGTAGCAGCAGATTTCTCTGTCCTGAATAGCAGCAAGGTTCCTATGAAAGAGACAAAATTTAAATATACTTCCCTTATAACAAGTACTCTTACATTGAGAATATAAACTGTTCCCACTTCATCTTCTCCATGTAACTTGTTTCTGTACAATGATGTTTCAGTTACCACCCATTGTTGTTTTCTACTTGTAATACAAACCTCTTCATCTAACACCCCTATGTACATCAATTCATTTATCAAGTTAATGCAGCCTTTCTTAGGAAGGATTAGACTTACATCTTTTCAATTAGCTGTTTCTCATCCAAAGCATTAGGAAGGTCTCTCTTGTTTCCAAGTACTAGAACCTGAAATCCAAAGCATAGGAAAAAACAGTTGCAGGGTTTTGTTTGTTTTTGTTTTTTAAAGTTTCAGGAGAATCTGACAAGCTGTCGACACCAGACTTAAATCCAAGGGATTAAGACATTTACTAGTAAGCCAGTCAAGATGGAAGATTTACCTAGTCACAGGAAAAGACGGGGGTCCAAATAAACTCTTATGCCCAAAAAGCAAGTATGAGAACACGTCATCTGATAGGAGTGTGGACAATCCCAGTAAACTTTCAACTGAAATTTCCCAAACTTACACAGTATTTCTGTATTATGCTCTGATTAACATGTACTATAGTAGACTAGAAGAGCACAAACCCACATCGTAGAATACAGTTCTCTAAACTACTGCTCTACTTTTTTGTGGGTACTGTGCAAGTATGATCACTGAAGGATTGACTGAGGTCAACAACTGAATTTAAGGCACTAGGATATGTATTGCTTACAATGCTTACACTGGACTTAAGAGTTCAAGACACTCTTCAGAGGCACTAAAATTATGTACATTTCTCAGGAAATTTTAATACCAATGCAAGACAATATTACTTACAGGGATTCCTTGTAACTGTGGCTTATCTAGAAGATTGTGCAGCTCATTCCGAGAAGCTTCTATTTTTTCACGATCTGCAGCATCTACCATGTAGCTTTAAAGAGAATTTAAGTTTAGTTCAGCAAGACTGAACTGCTTCAGAAACAGCAGTCTGCTTTACACTGTCAGTTTTGAGCACATTCAAAGCTTTAAACAAAGCTAGGTCTTCTGAGCAAAGAATTTGGTTCTTTTCAAAGAAATTCCCCACAGAGTAGAGGGAAAAATTCTTTCAGTTAGACTACACTGCCAACCAAGTCAAACAGGAAGTAGTTAGTACTCAGGATTAGAGACTCAATGAGAAAATAACCCATCCTGAGCCCTGAACTTCAGGGTAAAGATGTCACTTAATATGTTTGCAGTACAGTTTCAGAATTAAAATGAGTATACTGAGTCAAGCGTGCACTGTTAGACTAGTCAAAGAAGGGAAGCAAATCTGCAGTTAAATATGAGCCTAAGGAAGGTGACACTTACACAATAGCATTAACTCCTCTGCAATATCGTTCCCACATGCTTCGGAATCGTGGTTGCCCTCCTATATCCCAGATCTTAAGTGGAAGGAAAAAAAGACAATTTAGCCATACATTGTATTTAAACATGTCATACATACAAGACAAGAAGTCAAAATAGTTTTCCTCTATCCTTACGCCAGCTGCAGGACCTTTTGCTTATTAGAACAGAAATAATCTCTGTAAGCAGTGAAAAAACAGCTGCTCAAAGCTCACAGGCCCAGTAGTATAAAATGTAAACTAGAGCATCTTATACGAGATGCATGAAAACACCTGTGTATTAAATTTTCACAGAAACATACTGTAGAGTACATGAAAATACAATATACCAACTTAAAACTTTGGTTTTGACTTAAGCTTTGAGCAATATTGAAGAGCAGAAGAACAGGATCTCTGGGCCCTAAACATGTGAAAATTAACTCATTAAAGCCAGACAGCATTATTACAGCATTGCTTCAACTAGCCCATGAATCTGGAAATCAAATAGTGTCCCATTTAAGAAACCCTGTGAATAAACATATGTGTATACTTAAGCTCTTTGACAGATTTAGCTGAGCCTCTTCAGTTTCCTATATTTGTCCCAAGGTGGGAACAAAATAGAGTAAATGTACCATTTTTAAACTAGAAGCAGAAGACAACTTTGTATGGGTTTAAAAAGACAGACAGTCAACAATGTTAACGTACCTTTATTGTAACGTTACCCTTTGTAACTTTTCTCATGTTGAAGCCCACAGTAGGAATCATATCTTCACTGAATTGACCTGACTGGAAAAAAAAGAAAGTTAAGTCTAGCGCTTCTCATGCAACTATTTACATGGTAAAACACCGTAAGCTTTTCTAGCTACTTGCCTTCCAGCTGAAGGCCTTATGGCCAGGAAGTCAGATATTACACTGATGTGTGTTGAAGCTTGCATGAGGTCTTTCACATCATTTCTTACAAACACTTAAATAATCTTTCAGGCCTTCAGGCAGTCAAAGGAACAAAGTTACCTGGAGAGAAGTGCTTTACACAGCTGAACAGACAGACGGACAGGGCAAGTATGGGAAGAGAGCCATCACCTGCTCCTGCTGGAGCCAAGCTCTGTACCTGAGGATCTGCTAGTCACCTGGAAGCTAGAAGTATCCAGTTGTTCCTCTGATGCAAGCTACTCTATGGGCAGTATTCACAGTCATAAATCACGCCTGTGGAGTAAGCCTTCAGCCCACAGGTATGGGTTAGCCACCTGAGGAGTCTGAAAAGGCTGGCAAGTGGAAGGACGCAACAGGCCTGCTTCCTGTGCAGCTACAGTGTCCAACTTGTTCAGCAGTGGAAGAGTCAATCAACACACAGCTGGAGAGCATTTCAACCTGTTTCTACCAGTTCAGCATCACTAAGCTCTGATATAACCGCTGCAGAACAGCGTTGCATTAGAGAGGCTAATAGCAGATGTTTTACTATCAGTTACACCTCTATCTGTAGCAGCTTGATGGCCAAGTTCACAGCTATCTCTGGTAGCTAACCCAGCAGCCACAACAAGCGTTATCAACCCTGGTACAGATTTCTCCCACGCAGCCTTGGCTATCTGGCAGGTCAATCTCAGCCACAGTGGGCATTATGCATCTCACTACATCCATTACATTTAATAGAACCAGACAGTCGCATCAGATTTCAAAAAAAGGTCGACTCAGATGCATTCAGTTGCTTAATTAGGGCTCAATATCACAGCAGGAGGAAGTCTGCTTCTCTGCCCCAGTGCTGCACAGAGAAGCCAGCCTGAATGCAAAGCCCTTTTAGAACAGGTGAAGCAGACATCACACCACCCTACAAGTCAGGGCCCAGCTGCAAGCAGTAGCTTAGTCTGACTGGCCATGCTTTGACTACATGCTTTTCAGAGCTCACAACCAGAAGACAATCAGCTTGTAAATACCAGTGCTCTGTCATCCAGTTCTTCACCTAAAAAGCTGTGCTTTCATCAGTTTGTTCCCCTCTGCACCAGAACTGTGATCTTCTACTAGCAAACCAAAGCCAGAAGCTTCACACAAGACACAGTACAATGCTACAAAACATTAGAAGTCAACTGAAAACATAAGGATGACAATCTCATTTTTGCATATTTGGCCAAGTCTTTCAGCTAAATGGCACATTGTCTTGCTGCTGACCTCCAGAACAAATATATCCAGAGCTTGAACATGAAGCCAGCAGTCCCCTGAACAGGTGGTGGTTTTTCACATTTAAGATCTGCTTCCCAGACATACAGTTATACAGACTAACAGTCTTAAAAGGCATCTGAAAATAACTAAGTCCTTGAATTTAAAGAATGTAACTAAAACCAATGGTGACCTAAAAATGAACAGCTTAAACCTCTTTAGGCAGATGTTTTGCATTCCCATTTGAAAGAGGTTTCAACTGTTTAAACTACACAAAACAGCATATAGCAAATCTCATGCAGTGCTGTTTCAGGAACTACTCAAGCCCTCTGCTAAGTTTCGCGAAGTAGGTGCACAGCCTGAATGCCCATTTATTAGCTCCCCATCACTGCCTGGAAAGCCTCCTGTCCAACTCGTCCATTTCAGCCACTTTGATTAGGTGTAATTCAACAGCAGGTGGTAAGCATTGTTTCCATGATTGATGCAGCTAGCTCAAAGCATGCACTGCCAGGCTTGCCTTTGAAGGGTCAGCTTGCCATGGTTGCTCAAGAACCACCGCATTCCTGCCTCTGCAGTCACACCCTACACCCACATCTAACCAAGCGTCTCCCAAACACTCCCTGAACTTCCACTTCTGCGCTACTTTACCGTAGCCCGCACGCTGTTAGCTATTCCTACTCACAGCTACTTCCAGATCCTTCAGAGAGCTGTTCCCATCAATAGCTTACGCTCTCCCACCGCTCCTTTAAAATACAGATTCCTTCTGATTAGAGCAACTCCTCATTTACCACGTTTAAGGTAATGTTGAAGAAGCTGCCATGACCTTTCTCTTGCCAAGGAAGCTTTTACAGAGTCTTCAGAAAAGCTGCTGCACCTTATACTACTTTCCGAGTACTCCATACCCAGGCAGCAAACAACTTGCTCAGACTTGCTACGCCGCAGTCACACCGTTACAACTTGAGTTGCGGCTTTTTACACTCTGCTTTGCAGGTCGGACAAGCCAGCACCATCTGACTTACTTTCTGAACTGCCCAAAACAGAATGAAAGGGCAGCAGGTGCTTTCACTGTGCTGCCTCCAAAACACAAGTCCTTCCTCTGTAGGAAGGAAGTCTGGGGGCTGTGGGTTCTGAAGAGGTGGGCACGATCTTTATAGCTTTGAGAGGCACACCCATCTTCAGGTTTTGATCACATCAATGAACTTTGATCTTTATTTGAAATACCTTACTCAGATGAGCGTGGGTGCTCCTCTGCTCAGTCAGCAGACCTGAAGAAAGCTATTGGTGGTCACCTTGTCTTTTAAGACAGGTCAAAAAACAGTTAAAACAATTGTAATGAACTTTGCTAGAAGGCAGCAATCTCTTTTGACAGGTATTCCTATTGCATCTAATTGTCCTGGCAACTTGTTCGTTAAACCCAGAATTTAGAAGGCTTCTGTATACTACTTCCAAACCAAAAAAAAAAAGCCAAGGAATTCAGCTGCATCTTACAGTATGCATACGCAAAAGCAAACCTCACAGAAGAGCAAGAAAAATGTGCTGTTATTTGTACACAGCTCAGAGTCGCGCTTCTCCCCTGCCTACCCCCCTACATACACACAAAGCAGATTACTCAGCCCTATCACTTGTTTTCACAATATGATGCTTTCTCCTCCTAAAATAGGCATCAGCTTTAAAACAAGTTTGATAAGCACAGAAATATTTTCAATTCGCAGTCTGAAAGTACTTGGCTGTTGTCACACACAGTAAGCATTGCTCGAACACTCAAGGACAGTAGAGTATCTGCTTGCAAACCTAGCCATAGCATCTGTTTTCAGCACCCGTGAATACTCCAACAGGCAGATGCTGTACTTCACTCAGGCCTCCCAGCAGATCAGCCTTGTGTACTAGAAGCGGTTATGAATTAGGCCCTTAGCTCTGAGGTCATACAGACCATACAGCATTAACACAAGCTGTTTGCTGAAGGTCACAAAGCAAAGTTAACTCTTGTCCATAAGTGAAAGATAAGAGGGAGACTGAATTTCAGAGACCGCACGCAGAAAGAACATGCATGATTAGTCTTTAAGCCTCTTGGTTTAAGAGATGCTCCCTTTACAATATTCCAGGCTCCTGGAAAACCCAAGCACATGATATATTAGAAGCTCAGTGCCACCCAATTCCTAAGGTCAGGCAGATCAACAGGCATTGAAGTTCCACAGCATTTATATCAAGGCAGTTGAATATTAGAATTGAAGTGTAATGGAAGACAGTACTAGCCACTGCTGCAGTGCCTGAGATGAGCTGTACAGAAGCACCCTCTGGTATCTATTCCTCACACATCTGGATACTGTATTAGGCCTTCATGTTTGGTATGTTATGGATAATAGGCAAGCAACTAGTCTTTTGAAAGCTTCACAACTGACTACGATCATCCCCATGTTAGCTGGGCCCTGGCACACAAAAACATGAAGCTTAAGTGCCAGCAACACAGGGAAGCCCAGTGTGGAATTGCCCAGTTAAAACCACCTCAATCCAACAGGTCTTATACTCCAGATCAGGCAATAAATCACCCCCAGTACTAGACCTGAAGTGCTTTAAGATGAAGGGGATTACTAGCTAGCTAAGCAGGCAACAGACAAGCCTTATTTGATGCTTGTCCACTCCAAGGGACAGTTCTTATAACAAGCCGGCAAGTGAGAGGTACAGGTAAGAGTCTATTGCGGGGCAATATGAACCCGCTTACCTGCCCACCTATCAGCCTACCTTGGATAAGGATTACTCAGAGGAGCAAAACTGTTCCCAGACTGGACCAAGTAACCTAGGAGTACAGGGCAGACACCTACATGCGTCAGTCAGTTTGGATGCAGCTCACCTGCAAGCATGGTCTGTACCAACTCTCACGCAGACCGCAGCATTTATGAGCTGCTCTCTCCGCACCACATCCAAGTCCAGTCTGTCTGTTACACACCAGCTAATGCTAGCTCTGGTTTGGGGCTGCACTGTGCTGAACTTCACCTAACAGTTCTTTGCTACAAGAAAGCACCAGACACCCGAGTGGTTTGCTGGGTGCCAGCCAGCTCAGGCAGAGCCAGCATCACATCAGCCCTCACACCACACATCAGCCGGGACTCCGTACTGCCTCCACAGCCAGCTCCACTGTTTGCACCCGCTTTAGCCGGGTCTTGCGGCAGTTGGGTGCTCTGAAACACAGCCATGTGTGTCAGAGCACAACCACATTCACAAGCGCTGCTTTTTACCTCAAACTCTGGCAGAACACCCCTCTGGGTCTGCTCTGGTGTCCATTTGTTCAGCCCTCAGGCAGCCTTGCCAGCCAGCATCCAGTTTTCCCTCAGGAACGAGTCTGCAGAGTGCCAGTTACAGTTCATATTCCAGACATGTAGGATGCGAATACTTTAGACAAGCATTTAACCTAGCACCACCTACCAGTTCAGAAGTATACAAAGGATGCTAGTTTTTCTTCTTTAAATATGTAGTGAACATTGGAACGAGCTGCTTACTAAAACTGCCATTTTCAGTTGTCTCAAGTCAAAAAACAAAACAAATGAACTCTGGCTCTCCATCTGCTTTTCTGTAGCCACAAGCCACAGCCAGAAGACTGCCAGCTTCCAGAAAGGTGCGCTTACCAGGCTGGCAGCACAAATCCCTAAGCAACTTGAGCAAGTAATTGAGCTTAAGACTGGAGTTGCCATTTCCTGTATCTTACCTAAATATTCATTAAAATATTAAGGATACTGAAACAATTAAAGGCAGAACTCAAACTGCAGTAGTAAAAGCTGCGTTCCTTCCTCTTTCCTTCCAGCTAGCACAGCAGCTTTCTTGCTGGCTCCAGAAACCACATCTACAGTGGCTCACCCACCTGGTCCCCAACGACCAATTCATAGCTACAAGATTTCCGTCCCACAGCCTGCACAAGGAGATTCTTTAGAGCAACAGAAGATGTTAGGGCAGACTTTAGCTTGCATCTCAGAACTAATATGATTCATTACTGTTATAGGACAAATTTCTTCAAATAAGCTTTGTTACTGCACAAAGATTTTTATCCATCTAGAAGACATGAACAAGCTTAGCTGACCAGATAACATCCCTGGAGTATGGACTCCAGCCAGGAGACTCCTAGTCCACCTGAACTAGAACACTATCTTAAGTCCCACTGTTTGCCCTTGAATTTCTTTCTACGCTGTGAAGAAAGCTGCATCTTACAAGTTATTTCAAAAAGCAGTCATTTTAGCGTTCCATAAAGCTACTCCTACACCAAGCCTCTCCTGCAACACTGATAGCCTCAACCAAGAGGCTATCATACATGGGCAAATCAGCTCTCTGGTTTCTGCAAGTACTTCACTGTTTCAGCAACTCGTTGTGATCATGTTCAGAAGCTTGAACTCAAATTTAGAAGCTTCAGTCCTTGAGACCTAGCAGTCCCTTGAAAGGCTTTGCAACAGCACTTCTGTGAGTGATTATTGCAGAAAGCAAAATATCTTAAATCTACATGAAAATGCATTTTTATTTCCCCAACTTCAATTGCATATTTAAAAGAACACGAGTACCTAATCACGTAACAGAAGTGAAACAAGATAAAAAGGTATTCCTATCCAAAAGTCGGTTGTATAGGTGCTTAAGACATCTCACACCCGTGCGGCATGAAAGCATTGTCTTTCCCAAGTATAACCACTTATGGTTCTTCCATTGCTTAGAGTGCTATATGGGAACTCAAGACCATGACAAAAGACAAACACTTGTATTTCAGCCACCTATTTCAGACCACTTGGGGTACAGCAAGCAGGACCTCAAAGAAAGCATTAACTGAGTATGAGTCACCTCATATTAGCTTTATTACCTAATGAAGTGAGGCAATCCATTTCAATAGACTTCTGTGATTAAGAAACACTTCACTTAAAGAAGTATCGGATTTCTCACTGAACTACTACAAAGTAACAACATACACTATTTACAACCTAGCGGGTTGCTTCAAAAGGCACTAAACCAACACTGAAGCTGGTTAGAGCAATCCGTTTCCATATTTCTCCGGTATAACTCTAAGACAAAGTCACGTGTAATAGTTATGAGGACTGAAGGAACTCACAGCTCCCAGCTGCCCAAAGGAATCTTTCATTCAGAGGAGCTCTTCCAGGGACCGAGGCCTCATTCAAGGGCTTGTCAGCTGTTCCACAGTTAAAGAAAACATACAGATTCAGGCTTTGACAGGAATCCTATAAAGGGATCTTATTTATCCTATCACTACAAACAGAATAGATTAAGTTTAGCTGTTAAACCTGACAATCATATCAGAGAAGCCTGAATCCCTCCCCACCGTCGCATTTCTCCTCTCCTGCCCACTGAAGACCGGCCAACGAAGCTTCAGTGTTACAGTGCCAAACGCCTGGGTCAAGGATCGATCTACTTTGCTTCAAGCAAGATTTTACAACGCGGAACACTACTCTTCCACCAAGTACTTTTCTGAAACAGAACCAGCGTCCCACCATCCACCAGCACCGGCTGCCTGCAGGCGGGAAGCAGGCAGTTTATTCGAGTCATGTTGCAGTTGCATCACATGACTGTGGAACTTGGTTGCCTGTCCTACCTCCCCACGGCAGCACGGCTATGACTTGCAGCTTTGGCAGCAAGTCTGATGAAAGCCTGTTAACCGACAGGGGCTGCAGAGATGCAAACAACAGAAGATACTGCAGGCTCCAGAAAATAATGGTCACTTCAAGCCCTCAGGTAAGAAGTTCACAATTCATGCTGTGATACTGGGATGACATGCAGTTTCTCTGAAAGGAGCCACAGGCCATCTACATTATGGAAATTAGGACCAGAAGGAAATGATATCCTCCCTTGTGAGCAAGTTTACTCATGCACATGGAAAACTTATGCTAAATATCTAATTAGAGACAGTGACTAATATGGAGCCACAGCAAAGCAGAAGCTGCACTAGCTGTACCCAGCTACAAGTAGATGTCACTGCTAAGGTTTTTAAGCTCCCCTAGTCAAACTAAGTTTGGTCTGATTACAAACTAAGTGCTTGTTCACACTGAAGGAATAAAGACAGCCAAAACCAGCTCACTACCTAGAAACACCGTTTAGAACTGGACTGTTTTCCATTCATGGAACTGGACTGTTTTTCCTTTCATGGCATTTCCACTTCAGTGGTAGTCCAGGCGGCTTGTATTGAGCCTCCACTGTAATGGGCTTGAGTTTGTCTTCCAGTTACATATGCCTGATTTGATTGGGTACCCACGCAAGACAGAAGATTACATTAGAGATTCACATCAGATTAAACTCACTGTTGTCAAGAGACCAGTAACAGCCCTTTGTTAGGCAGAATGAAACCTTAAGCTATATCCTGGCACGTAATCCAGCTTTTAAAACTGTTCTATAAGACTAGCATCTTGCTGTGTCATTCCTTTCATTTTAGTTTTATGGAATCCCAATGCTTGACAGCTACTTCCATCCAAACCATTAACTGGCCTGCAGAGAGCAGTTATTCTTTTCCAGCACTAATTTCCCAATGCACACTCTGAATTAAAGTAAGTCAAGGCAACACCTGACAAGAGGTTAGCTCTGCATGCCATGGACTGCACTACTCCTTCTGTAAGAAGCAATACTGTGCTGCCAGCTAAAGCTCATGCTATTTTTCTTAAGCCATAAATAAAAACCTGCGCAAGTTCCCTCACTCTGTTTTTCTTAGAGTCACTAGATTTCCTAATTAAAAGCCTCAGAAATGTGACTACTTCCAAATTTTAAACAGTTAACGATTGTGTGTCTTATGCATAATGACTTCCTTATTTCACTCAGTTTTGCAAGCCTATTTGAATGACACTTACTCAGATAAATTTCTGGGTGTGATCCTAATGAGCAGTTGAAACCTTGCAAGATTCAACCTCTAGCAAAGCAAGCTGGAGAGCTGTCAGCTTCACTTGCAGTGCTTTTATCACCTGGGACAATCTAGATGGACTAAACTGCCGTGCATCTACTACAGCTATTCTGCAGTACTCCACATTATCTTCAGTAGTTTCATAAAACTCCTTGAAGGAGATGTGCTTCAAAGTATAGAAGAGCAGTACTTCAAGATGTGCCATCACTATCCAGGACACCAGAAGAGGAAAAACCTGCAGAGTAATCCCAGTGCCCAAATTCAGTTGCAAGAACACACCAACCAGTATCAGTTCAAAGACCATACACCAAATTTACTCGATGGCTTATGAGTTCCATTTGCAGAAATCCAAGACCAGAGCTAGTGTCAGCCACTAGCGTGTGAAAGAAAAGGCTTCTAGAGTTCTCAGGTGAGTCCAGCAACTTTTACGTAACACAGCCAGGCTGAGAAAGGGTCACTTTTTATTAGGGCAGACCCATTTCACATGATTATCATGAAGCCCACTAAGCACTAACACTCTCAACTGCACAAAAGCTTTCATATGTTTTGACACTGTCAATGTAAGAAGAATTATATACAACTGCAGAAGAATGACAGCCTTTTTCCCTACCCAGTTCATCAACTGTGGCACATAAATAAATACATTCATAAAAATACTCAGTAATATTAAGACAAAACCTCATAAAAGAAGTTGAAGGTCTGCTTGCATCTGAAGTTGTAGACATCAGCTTCCTAATTCTAGGTGCATGAGACTCAAGCCAGTCACGCTCCCTGCAAAGCAAAAAGGTACCCTGGCTTCCCATGTCAGTGCCCCTGCAAGGACTTCCAAATTCCAGCTTGCCCCTTTGAGTGTTCTCTGCCACATGCATCCGCAGAACAGGATACTGATGAAGCCAAATAAGCCATTTAAGCAAGCCACTCTTTTTCTTGTTCAACAATGGACAAGCTTCATGTAGGAGGATCCCCACACCCTTCCTTCATCTGCTCCAGGCAGATCGTCAGATAAGTAGGCCCAGGCTCAGCAGGCTGCTGCTGTTAGACTCGGCAGTTGTACTTCTTAGTGCATACCTTGAGAGAAAGTAGATAATTTGATACAAGCTTCAACAACCAGGATAAGCAAAAACCTGAGAGAACAATTATGAGTGGGAAACGTTTAAGTCATTTACCGAGGACCACTGAGAAAGTCCAGCGTGAGAAGACGGCTGACGACGCTCTTTGCACTGTGCGAGCAAGACCCGGGCACGCTGACGCGCAGGCCGGAACGAGCCGCCAGAGCTCGCCGCACAGCCGCGCTACCTCGCGAGCCCACCAACGCGCCGAGCCGGACGGGGCGCAGCGCCACACGGAGGCTGCCCGGGGCCGGCTCCGCCGCCCCCCCGCCGGCCCCCCCGGCAGGGCCGCACGACCCCG